>JAPYZD010000145.1:0-58010 GCA_030522725.1 Ichneumoninae sp. B BG-2022a | reverse complement strand
TACCAGATTTCCGATATGTCCCGCGATTGCTATACCGTCTGGAGATTATTCCCAAACTATTTTAGATGATTTTACTATATTTTTCTCTCCGTGTACTTTGCGGTACAAGTGCGGTAAAGCGAACATTATACGCAGGTCGTGAAGCGGTCACAGGTTTCGCACTACTAGCGCATGAACACGAACCGAAGGCGAATGCTTCCTGTGATACGAGTGCAGAGCGTCCGATCAAAACCCTCATTCCGGATTTTAATTCCGATTTAATTATCATTAATTCCATCCGATTTAATTATCATTAATTACATTCGATTTAATTATCATTAATTACATTCGATTTAATTATCGTTAATTACTTCCGATGTCGTATTCTCAAATGCCTGATCTGCTGTACCGCCTGCGGGTCTATGCGTATCGCCACTACCGGATACATTAGACGAATCTTTCTTCTTGTCTTTCTTTCCCATTTTTGCTCCAGCTTGTCGCTGAAAATCCCTCAGGGCTTCTAAATGCCAGCATCGTCAACACGACCTCTTTTTTGAGATTGACTACTACTGAGTTTCCACCGGAACTGAGAACGAACTGAATCGAGTCTGAACTAGTAGCAAGATTCTAGTTAATTCGGAAGTTTCTAGTCAACAGCCAATCCCATAAGTGAATTTTGAGGCTACTAGAATTTTTCCATTTGTGCAGAGTAGATCTCGGCCCGATCTCACTCACGGTGGAAACTCGGTATATCTCCTTCCATATCATTCACATCATCACTAAGCAAGCGAGCGTGCTGCGACATGACATAACCCTTGGCAACAATTTTTCTTTGACTTACTATGCCAAAACTACGCTGGATCTACAACTCTGTACGGTGAAATAGTCAAAAAAATTATGACGAAACTACAACGTACTACACAAAATGTCGTCGAAATTACAACTTATAACGCGAAGCAACACCTAAGTTACAACTATCTATGAGAAAGTGCGAGAATTGGAACATGTTTGTAGATAGTTGTACAGTAGCGTAATAAGTTGTAAATTTACAGCAACATGCTAATCGCGTTACCTTGTAGATTTTTGTAGTCAATTGTAGTTATTTGTAGAAACAACTACAATTTTCTACGGAAACCTATCGCTTAATTTGATGAAATAATGAGGACAAACTACAAACTTTTATGAAAATGAACAACGACCTACAAGCATGTACCAAATCTCGTCTTTTTTTGTAGATAGTTGTAAATCGTCAGTATTTTATACAGAATGCTGACGATCTACAACTATCTACAAAACATGCGAAGTTTAGGATATTCTTGTAAATAGTTGAAGTCAACTTTCATAAAAGTTTGTATACAAAATGTTATACACCTATAGGTTGTCCGGGTTGTCCACACCCTGTCGATCCCGACAAGCTATAGTTTTCTAGCTTGTTTGTTGCAACTAGAACGTTGCAGTTCTACTATTTAAAAACTACAATTGATTACTAAGATCTACAACAAATCTGTAACCATAAAATGCTGACGATCTACAATTATCGACAAATAGATGCAAAATGTGGAAGATGTTTGTAGGTAGTTGTCAGCTTTCGTAAAAAGTTGTAGTTTGTCCGATTACTTCGATTCCATTAAGTTTTAGTTTTCCGCAGAAAATTGTAGTTATTTACTACAAAAATCTATTATGTACTATGGCCAAGATATTCCCTATTTCAGTTGAAGTCCGAAACAGCTGTCGAAAGTTATAGTTACTAGTTAAAAGTTTTATTTTTTACGCGGAATTACAACTATGCATGCATTCGAATGAACATTTTTACTGCAAGATGGTAGTTGTAGAAAGTCGTAATTTCACGTACAAAGTCATAATTTCACGTAGAAACCCGTACTTTCTACGAGAAGATACAAAAAAACCACGTCCTACTACATGTCTACTTCCCCGCACAGTTCACCGAAATTGTAAAATATTGTTGTGATTCGTAGAAAGTTATCGTTTTTACGGAAAATTACGGGAAACTATAGTCAAGATATTTACCTTTTCAGTTAAAGTCCGGAACAGTTTTCGAAAGTTATAGTTACATGTTAAAAGTTGTACTTGTTACGCGGAATTACAACTATGCACGCATCCGAATGAACATTTCTCATAGGAAGATGGTCGTTGTAGAAAATCGGAAGTTTACGTAGAAACCCGTACTTTCTACGAGGAAATACGAAAAATTACGACCTAATATATTTTTACTTCTCCGGAGAGTTCATCAAAGTTCTAAAATATCGTTGTGATTCGTAAGAAGTTGTAGTTTCTACTACAAATTACAAATAATCATGCTTTACTTGTTTCCATATTTGACCCAAGTCTATAATGGTGTAGAAAGTCATACTTTGTTGCAGAAAGTTGTTATTTCTGTAAAACGTTACAAAAAAATACGCCACCACGTTTTCGCCTTTCATTCATGCCATCGAAAGTAGTAATTCGTCATACATATTTATCATTTTTATGAAAAACTACAACTGTCTATTTCGTGTTGTAGATGGTTGTAGCTTATTGTAGGAGTTTGTATACATTTTCTACGCTAAAGTACAACTTTTTACAAATTGAGTGAGTTGTAGATCTTGGATGCTTTATTGTAGAAAGACATAATATATTGTTGAAATTGCATAGTTTTTCGTAGTTTTTTTTCGCTACGGACAAAGGATCGAGCTCCCGGCCTAAGCCGGTGATCCCAAATAGCCCAATTAAAAGTTTACCGAAGTACGAAAATGATATTTACACTCAAAAACAAAACAAGCCACGACAAAATTTGATAACAATAATGCCAAACTCCTTTCGCACGCACCAAGGAGACAAAAGAATATGCGTCTCTGAAAATTCCGTCGTGTCCCTCCGAAGTCCTGACCCAAAACTTAGCAATTTTTTTTTCCAAGTTCCCCTTATGGCTCTGGCTATTTTTTTTGCCGCTATTCCTCAATTGTTTTTTCCTAGTCTTCAAATCAGTTGTAAAGTTCACGGCCGCAGCCGCTGTTACCCCCCATACTGTATCGCATTTGCACGAGGGCGCAGGGAAACTTAGCAATTTTATACGTGTTGTGACACTTACCGGCATCTTTCGGCCCATATAATTATTTTTGGAACAAGTAGGTTTCTCGATAACCGACCGCTTGTGCTCCCGAGCGTTGGCAATTTATCTTATATACATTTGATCGCGATCGTTGAAAAACCTTTTACTCAAGCGACTGCTTGAAGGAAGATTCAAAAATATTACACATCATTCGGCCAGGACGGATTATTAAGTAGTGAGTATCGAAAATGTGTCTGTCCAAATTTTTATTATTATTATGAACAAAAATTACACTATTTTACTTTTTGACTACAATATACATTCGACTGTACATTTCGTACGGGAATTGCATACAAGGTCCGACATTTTATGTTATTCCGCAATTGATTAGGGAGCCATCATATACCAAATTTTCACTGGTAACGAGAATGGACTGAAGCGGATCTACGCTAGCGACTGATTTCTGCGTAAACTCCGAACTCTCTAGTTGACAACCAATCGCGTACACGAATAGAACTCTGTTCTCAAGTTTACTAGAATTTCGTCAGTAGCTTAGATCCATTTCAGTCTCACTGATGGTGGAATCTCAGTAAATGTTGCAGACACGTCGGAATGGGTCACACACAAAAACGGGGTTCGAGCTTGGCCAGCGCGGTTTTTCCTGCGGCCCGATCGAGATGCCCTCTATTGGTCACGAGCATCCAATCAACGCACGCTAAGGAGAAGAAGAAGAAAACGGGGTTTCAGCCATTGGGGATACCTGCCACTGTGCGGTGATCAATTTCACGTTTTTCCCAAATAATCTTCAGACAAACCGAGCGACAAAAATATAAAAATGGTAAATTCACCTATTCGATATAAGACGTTAAGTTCCATCGTCGAATTTCAACGATCAAACCAACATCCACGAGAATAACAAACGTTCGACGCGAAAATTCGGATCTCTATGGGATTTGTTTTCTCCCCTGATATGTGCTTTAACTGTTCTGAGCTAATGTATCGCCCGTGGCGTTTTTTTTTTTCAGGGAAACGAAAGCTCGCTGCCCATGGAACTGTGTTCGAACTGTAAGTGACCACTTTTCTTAGATCTGTTATCGATAACCTATCTTCACTTTAACGCCCGAATTTGCCAGCTTTTTTTTTTTTTTTACAACTTTTTTTCACTACTCAAAGGCGTTTTAAATTTGTTTCACTTCGATGCGCGTAAAAAGTCGACGCGGACGAGATCAGAAGGTTGGGCAAGAGATTCAGGAAGCTGGATCTGGACAACAGCGGCGCGTTGAGCATCGACGAGTTCATGTCCCTGCCAGAGCTTCAGCAGAATCCTCTCGTTCAGCGAGTGATAGACATATTCGACGCGGACGGCAACGGCGAAGTCGACTTCAAAGAATTCATCCAAGGTGTCTCTCAATTCAGCGTCAAGGTAAAGTAAATCGCGAACATGAGAGAGAACGAAAGGATTGTTCAAGAAAAAGTATCAATTAATTTTAATAGTCTTCTGCTCAGGGTGACAAGGAGAGCAAATTGAGATTCGCTTTTAGAATTTATGATATGGATAACGATGGTTTCATAAGCAACGGCGAACTCTTTCAAGTACTGAAAATGATGGTAGGGAACAATCTTAAGGACACGCAATTGCAGCAAATCGTCGACAAGACAATACTCTTCGCGGACAAGGACGAGGATGGTAAAATAAGTTTCGAAGAGTTCTGTTCTGTAAGTAAAGAAGTATATGATACAGGGCAATATTTCACACTTCGAGTGTCCACCTCCTTGGAGAATCTCAAAGTGCACATGGGCTCAAGTTGACCCCAAACCAAATTACCATGCATCAATGCATTTTTTTGGAAAAAATGTTCAGACTGTTGGAGCACATTTTTAAAGTTTCAAGGTTACACGGTTGAATAAAAAAAACCCTTTGGCTGTCCATAAAAGATTTTACTTTACGATTTTATGGTCAGACTGATCCCGCGTGCACTCAAAGGGTCAAAACGCTAATTGCTATGGTGACACGATTTTTTTTTTTCCCATTTGTGCAGGTCGTCGGCAATACGGACATTCACAAGAAGATGGTGGTCGACGTGTAATGTAATCAAATTCTCTAAGCATGTAAAGAAAAAAAAAGAAAGAAAAGAGAAGCCCGAAGCAACGTTGAACGACGCTGAGCGGTAATATATAACTTCGAATTCATAAACACATTATTAGATAATAAGGAACGCTATAGATTCACTGGATAGCTTGTAAGGAAAATCAAGATCTGTTTTAGGTAAATATTTCTCTCTCTCTCTCTCTCTCAAGAGGGACAGAGATCTCGGAAACGAAAAGTTTAATCGATGTTTGTGGTCGCCACTCCTTTTTGTTTAATCTACAGCACAAAGTCGTTTCTCCGATCGTGTTTTACCTTCTGTAGTTTAAAAACTACTGCCCCTCCAACCGATCGGCCTTCCTCGCGAAACTCGTGGCCTCTCTATTTGTTTCTCTCTAACTATATTCTCTATAACTTACCTTGCTATTTATTATTTATCTGAGATATCAAAGTTAACATTAATTTAGGTAACATATTGTTGTTTTTTTTTTTATAGTTTATTTTACCCGTGCCACATTAAAAACAGTATATATCCGTGCAAATAACAGGATTGTTGAGCGCAAGTGCCTGCGAAGGAGTTTTTTTGACAAAAAAAAAGTGTTTTACTTTACAATTGGTCGCGAGTACCTCTGCTGCTGCACCGTATATTCGATCAATCGAAAAAACGTGTTTGTTGAAAGTAAAAGATAAATGTGTTAACGCGCGAGAACGCGCTTCGAGTGTTGCCGTCTGGGTAAATATTTATAAGTCTCACCTCGTAAATTATTGAGTGATTATAATCCCGGATTAAAACCACATTGCCAAGTAAAGGCCTTGTACTTGTTCTGTTTTCCAAGTGCAAACTATTGTAAATCTCTTTGGTCATTTACTATTAAAAACAAGAAAAGAAGAAAGATCCTCCATTTCATGATGTAATGTATAGCGATGGCGTTTTCTTTCGTGTGTTTTACGAGAGATAATTTCGAGGATCGGTATCCATTGTAAATGGTTCCGAGGGTGTTTTACTTCTAAACATCACGTTACAATTCAGCATCGCCGGATGTCATTGCGCATACGAAAGTGATATTTCACGACGAACAAATTTAAGCAAAAAAAAACGAAGCCCACAAATAACGCATTAGATCGCAGAATTATTACATTTGTTGAACGACTCAAACTATTCGCAGAACTGGAGTTCGAATGTATCGGGGAAAAAAAGAATATTTCGTTGATCCGCGTAATCGACGATGATACACGAAAATCCACAAAAACCCGCCCTTCACATTATCGAAAAGACTGAAATATTAAACGAGACCTCTGCGACTTTCGAATGCGTGATCATATCGGGTTGCGTACCACTCTCGTCGTGTGTTTTTTGAAATAATAAATAATGATAATAATAATACAAAAGTCATATATAAATATATATACAGATATACATGTAGTTCTTACTCTACCATTATTACTGTTTCTATATTAACATGTTATAAACAATCTTATCAATTGTCTAATCAAAGTTCAAAATCGTAAAATACAAAATCTTGGATCTCTGCAACAACAAAAGAAAAACACAAATAAAAACATCCTGGCTTGTTATTCTTTCCGAACATGCCGTTTAAATCATCGATTTCAGCTGGTGACGCATTATTTTGCCGGAAGGATTTCTCGGTATCGCCTCAATGAATTTTATGCCTCCTTCAAGTCTCTTGTGCGGCGCGACCTGCAAGATAAATAAGTTCGATTAATCAAGCAATCGTTCGTTCGAAATTTTCCATGCGGATACCTTCGGATGAACATGATTCTTTATAGCGTCGACAGTCAGCGTGCAGTTGGGTGCCTTCACTATGAAAGCCCTCGGTAGTTCTCCGGCAATTGTATCCGGAAATCCGACAACAGCACAGTCGTATACTCCTGGGATTTCGATCAAAAGTGCCTCCAATTCCGTTGGCGAGACCTGTAAAACAAGTAGACGATTTTTCTCAAAACAATAATACGATATGCGAACGAAGCAGGTACACCAAAAAAACCCTCATCCTTGCTTTGTCCTTCAAACGATCAAATGTGCCGTCGCAATGTTTGTACACAAGTCGAACAAACCTGTAAATACCGAATATAATTTTGGCTAAAACATCGGGGTCAAATGCGACAGTGTATTCGTGCGAAAAAATCGTCAGGGGCATGTACGAAGCGATAGCTTGTCGATGTGTGTACAACGATGTTGCAAGTGTGCGATTATAGTTTGAAAGTTGGTAGACGTGGAGTGGTCAGTCGCGCGACCACTGTCGTGTCTCGCCGTGCGCGCCATCGATGCCCCCTTCCACCCGTGCTCTCTCGGAAAGCCCGCCGTGTTGCTGTTTGGCGGCCTGATTTCCCGGTTCGTCGTATGTGTGTTGCGTGCAGAAACCCCGTCCGTCCGTTCGCTCAGCAACATCACCGTAAATTTGTCGTACAATTCCGCGAGCGTGTAGTAAACAACGACGGAGTTTCTCTCACCAGCGAAAGATTCTCGGTAAAGGGTGTACAAAACAAACGTTTGGAGATTGGCGACGAGTAAAGCACAATCGTGAGGATTTGATTTGGCGGCCGGGCGGTGGCAGGAGAGCGGCGGTGTGGCTGTACGACCGTGGCAGGAAAGGACAGGCACAGGCGAGGACCACGATCGTACGTTCGGAACACCTGGCCGACGGGACAAACATTTCGCCCGCTAACCGTAATACAATAAAGTACAACAGTGTCGAGGAAAAAAAGGAAGAAATTATGGAAAATCCGGAGGAAGTGCTGCAAGCGTTGGACGAGTTTCAGAAGATGCGACCGTCCGAGATACCCCGCGAGCTCGAGGAGTATCTCTGCTGGGTCGCCAAGACTGGCGACCCGGTTTACCAGTGGTCCCTCGTAAAGCCGCTCTTTCGCGAAAAATTGACACGCGTAATGACCGATTTCTACGAGAGTTGTCCGACCCTCGAGCTCGCACCGTGCCCGAACGTCGAACAGTTCAATTACGACATAATGAAATGCAACCTCCTCGAGCTCCTAGAATCTTTCGCCAATGCGCCGTTCACCGTACAGCGAATATGCGAGCTCCTAACTGCGCCGCGAAAGGAGTACAACAGAGTCGACAAATTCATGCGAGCCATAGAGAAGAACATACTTGTCGTGTCCACGAGGGAACCTGGACCGGCTGCGAGACGAAGCGAGAACGGCGAAGGCATGGTGAACGGATCGGTGGACGAGGATGTTCCTTCCAGCCAACCCACGCACGAGGTGGAAATGGAGTCCTGGGTAAAGGACTGCACAGCGGAGACTGCGGTCGCAGTTCCTACGGAGGACAACAGCGTACCCCTTTTGGACACTGTCATAACTCCGCCCAGCAAGGTAGCCAAGATCGTCGTGGCAAACGAGGAGACCTCCCCCATGATTCAGGAGAAATCGGAGCAGCCCGCTGCCAGATTGGATGCAACTAATCCCAGCGTCGCGGTGTCCTGTCGCGATGTTATCGCGGGCGCACCTAACCTAACTTTACCTGTTCAGAGCGAAGACCCGGCGGTGTGCGAGGTCGAAAATTTGTCGGAAAATGGGCCCGAGTCTACGGCCGCGGTCGCGGACGTGCCGGACGCGGTGATGAACGAGGACACGAGCTCCCAGCCGAGTTTGGACTCCGAGGCCGACGACGCCGAGTCATCGAGCCCCCAAAAACTTCAGACAACCTTCCAGACCAAGGACTTCGTAAAGGCCGACGTGAAATCGCCGAAATTCTATGCGGAAGGTGCCAAGGAAGAGTCCGAGAGGAGTAGACTGGTAGAGCCCGGAATTCCGGCAGACAACGTTGCGAGTACCATCGGGAGCGATGATTCTACGGACAAATCCGTTGGCGAGTCGAAACTCTCATTCGAATGCCAAGAATCTGTTATTCCGATCGTGGAGAGCCTCCTGGAGAAGCGTCCACGGGTGGAGAGCGAGATTACTGATCCAGATACAGGTGAGAGTCCTCACGCTGCGGACGACGGAACTTCGCCATCAAAGAAGAGTTGCATCGTCACAGCGGAAATCGCCCAGAGAACTGAGGAACCCGCAGTTTTTCTGGCAACTTCTGTCGAGATAAAAACTCCGGATGGTGTGACCAACGTGGGAGACAATGAGACGGAAGATTCAACGGCAACGTCGTGTGCCGAACGGCTTTCGGGTTGCAAGAACGTCAAGCCTGACATTGAGGATGAAGAGTCGAAGGAAAATATTGCGGAACCGGTCGAGAATTCGCTACCGGAAGCTGACCGTACAGCGGATATATCGGAATCAGCACGGCCAATTGTGGAGGAGCCGAGCTTCGAAGAGGGCAGTGACGACTCGAGGAGCAAAAGTCCACAGCATGGTGGTGAACAGACTGAGAACGGTGTGACGATAGAGGAAGCTATGGACGACGACACGAGGATCAATAGATCTATAGTGCCGGACCCAATACCTATAATCGAGGAGCCCAAAGAGAACCCCGAGGCATCGTCACGAGATACCGAGACTGGCACGATCATCGAGGAGTTGCCGGTCGAGGAGCCGACCGAAGCTGTTGTAACCATCGCACCGATCGATATCGTCACTCCGCCGACGATAGTCGAGGTATCGCCAACCGTCGGATCTATCAGCGACGAAGTAGCCGATGTTCAACCGATCGGTCAAGAGGACATCACTGATGTTCGAAATTCGCCAACAGTGACCGAGGAGAAAGTCGAGCCTGCCGAATCAATGGAAGTCGACGGCGAGGAATCAATGCCGGCTTTCCAGCAGGACGAACCGATGGAACAGGAGCCCGGAGATTTGGTGAAAAGTTAATACTGAATCGGTACGAACAAAATAAAAAATGAGAAAAGAGCAACAGAAAATTGGGTAATTACTTTTTTTTTATCCGAGCATCGAAGCCATTAAACTACCGCAACTCCAAGGAAAATTTGACTCTTCGCCTCGCGTGAAACACAATTACACTATAATTTATACACATATGCTATAACTATTTTCCATCTGGAGTTTATCGAATGAGATAAGAAAACGCTTCGTGAATCGGACGAACTTTGATATTTTCTCGTTGAATCATTTGGAGAGACCGAATATCCGATATCGCGCGCGCCTCAACGTGTGTTTGCGTTATGTGTGTATGTGTATTATAGGTCCACCGTTCGTCGCAGTTAGTTTAAGCAAATACGTAAATACCTTTGACCACTTATTTTTTGGTACTATATATATATATATATTTAATAGACAATGATCAATGACTTTGCGATAGGGAGCGAGAGTTGCGAGAAAATGTGTAAGTGCGGTATGAATTTACGGCGAGTGAGAAAGAGAGTAATGCGCGTAACACTGCCTATAATATACTTTGAAACATGTCTGACAAAACAAAAGTGACTTAAGAGAGCTACGTATTTTTCAATGTTTACGAGGAAAAGAAAAAGATTTACAGAAATCATGTAATAGCTTGAATAACTGAAGTAAGACCGTATGTTTGCATCGAGTGTATGTTTATACTGTAATACGGAAATGATAATTATTCTCTCATACCGGATGTCGAGTCTTTCGGATCGGGAGGATCGGGCAACTTCATAAACTAAATTTATGGCCATCGATCGTCGATGGTAAAACAGAGCCGTTGACGTTATGTAAATTCAACGTGAATGTTAGGAATATCTTATAGTTTGTATACGAGAAGATATGAAAAAAAAAATTAAAAATTGAAAAATAAAAATAGAAACAAAAAAATGATCGACAGTGATATCGAGACTGTTTTGAGAGTAAGGATAATCGAGTACCTAACGTTTAGGGTTCGCTGACGAGAGACGCGAGAGATACGCATTGACTTTAGTGATAATAATAATTCAAAGAAAAACCGATAGATCCGTAGAAACTTAACGTATGAATAATTTAAGATAGCTGTGTATATTATATTATAGCGAAATATATGCAGATTATTATTAAATCGAGAGACGTCGTATGTAGTTGAAATACGATTTGGAAAAGAAAAAGGAACATTGTTTCTTACCTGATTTCCTTTTACTTTAATGAGCTCCTTTGTTCTGTCGATAATGTAGAAATATCCGTCCTCGTCGTAATAAGCAACATCGCCAGTGTGCAACCATCCATCCGAGTCTATGATCTCCCTCGTCGCCTCAAGATTGTTAAAGTATCCTTTCATTACCTGCGGTCCTCGTATCAACAGTTCACCCGACTTGTGCGGTCCTGTTACATTCTCGTTGTTATTCAAATCGATGAGCTTAGCCTCGGTCGAAGGTACCAACCGGCCAACGCTTCCGCTTTTCGATGCATCAGCATTTTTCGGCGTAAATAATGCTCCAGGACTCAGTTCGGTCATTCCGTATCCTTGCTCGAATATGAAATCTTCACGATTTATTTTCTCTCGCAACTTTTGTATTATATTCGGGGTTATAGGAGCGGCACCGGAGACCACTATCCTAACGGATTCCAGATGCTTCGCCGTTACCGACGGATGCGTAGCCATGAAGAGAACGAGGGACGGTACCGTGAACAACGTGTTTGGCTTGTACTTCTCAAGGCACATCAGATAATCGTTTGGAGTGAATTTCGGCATCGTAATCGTATGCGCTCCGTTGAGAGTCAAGAAATTTAAGACGGCGTTGAAGCCGTAGATATGAAAGAATGGTAGAATCGACAAGACTCTCCCCTGATCTTCGACACTCGTCGGGGGTAATAGCGCGTTGAATTCCGGATCACCGCATTGAATTACATTCGCGACGAGATTACGATGTGTCAGGGCAACTCCTTTGGGCAAACCGGTAGTGCCGGAACTGTAAGGCAAGCAGGCGATGTCGTCGGGATTTAGCTGCGGCAATGTCACATCGGACCCCGCCAACAAGACTTCCTGAAGGCCTAAAATTCTGTCAATATACAACGATAAGTTTCGCTACCCACAATGAAGATTTTCGAGGGCATTCGATGGAATCCTTACTTCCTTTCCAGTTCTGTTTCCCCACCAGCGATTATCGTGTAGGTGTAATTTTTCAGTTTAGCCGCTACACCGACCGCGTTATCGAGAAGCTGGGGTATCGTCACGATGCATCGTACACCGGCGTTCCCGAACTGTCTTGCTATTTCGTCCGTTGTGTAGAGAGGATTAGCGGACGTGGGAACGAAACCGGCGTCGATGCATCCGTGAATGGCTATCAGAGATTCCGGCAAATTCGGCATGAGAAAGCCTACCCGATCGCCGCGCTGGATCGGTAACTTATCTACGAGTCCCTTCGCGAATTTGTCCTTCAACATCTTGGCCATACCGTACGTGTAAGATCTTCCCGAGACCCCGCATGTCTGCGGAACCGTTATGAAATCTATCAGAACTACGATTTGTGCTAAATAGCTTGCACTTGTGATCTTTGATCCGAGCTTATCAAACGACACAAGGTCCAAGCTCGCTTTTACGCGACGGCTCGTCGTAACGATCGACTATCATGGTATCCAATATTGGTCCCAAACAAAGTTCAAGCACCATTTCAAGGATGTTTCTCAATTGCAATGATAAAAATTTAAGCAAGTGATTATGTTGGACGAATATGTGACAGAGATTTTAAGAACGTACGACAAAAATTTCAACACTTTCAACACTTTTCAAGAACAAGCCCGATTTAAAAACATTTTAAGGACATTCGAAGGGCATTTCAAGAACTTTCTGGACTACTGAACGCGATGACTAAATCTACTTGTATCAAAGAATTAATTGTTACACGAAGTAATTACCACAGCGGGAAGATCCTCCCATTTGCTCGACATTGACCACACAAACTGTGTCAGCGACTGTTTAGGAATCGTTATGTCTTCGTAAGGACTTTTCTGAACGCCCGCGACATAATAACGTTTCGGCAAGCGCGTCGCCCCTGAAAGGTTTGCCGCCCGGCGAGTTTGGCCAATCAATGCGCGAAGAAACATTCTCTTCCACTGGCAATACTGCAAAACATCTTTACCTCTTAAAATTCATTTTTTTTTTTATACAGTGAAAATATTTTACACGTACGTCGCGAGGACAAGTTTCAATATAGTACAGTTACATCGCCAATTGTCAACACAAAAATATATATATTTATTTATACTATTCACAGTGGATGTCACTCACAATCGTATTACAAGAGACAGGCCGTCTTGTTAACTGGTCGCGTTAATATATCACGTTAAACTACGCCGGAAGGTACGAAACGAAATGCCTGTTTTCCTATCGGCCACAATTGCTACAATGACAAACATTCGTGCTGTCGGTTTTAATATGCAGACACAAATGCGTAACGGCGAAACTCGAATGTTTATTCCGCGAAACCAATAAGAGCATCGTATAATGATTTGTGACGCGGGCAAACTTGATACAGTATTTATGAGCGGAAAAGAATTTTTTTTTGTTTATCTAAAGCACATCTCATAAAAATGTAATGCGTTGAAGCGACATCAAAGTCCAACGACAAGTCGGAATATGGTGATGTTCATGGTGATTATCGTTAAACTGGCGTTATTTGAAAGAACGCGAATAAGATGCGCATTGGAGCGGCGAGTTCGTAAAATACGTAACCACGACTTTGGCCCGGGAAGCCGCGACGCCGTACTGCGAGCGAGACATTTCACTCGGTAGAAGTTATCTGTAGTCCGAGCGAAACCTTATGCATTCAGCCCGGCCTTCGTAATAATTGCAAAGTACATGTCCAAACCGTGTCCCGGTGTGACCCCGTGGGAACCCCTGTCGGTTTTCTCAACCGAATGTTTGATGCTTAACTAGCTTCTTGAAAAGACCATTCTCAAGCTTAATGAGGTCACTGTAACTTCCTGTCTCCATCACCGTTCCCTTGTCCAACACAGCTATTCTGTCTGCATTTTTTATAGTGCTCAGCCGATGCGCTATCGTAAGCACCGTGCGGCCTTCGGTCGCCCGTTCCAAAGCCTCTTGAACATAATGCTCGCTCTCGGCGTCCAATGCACTCGTCGCCTCATCCAGTATAAGGATCTTTGGATTCTAAAAAGAAAAAAATGAAAAAAATCGTCATGCATTGAATAATTATTCTTCGAATTCGCGTGTCAGGTTTACCTTAACGAGCGCTCTCGCGATAGCGACTCTCTGTCGTTGACCGCCGCTCAGCGTAACTCCCCGCTCGCCGACCAGAGTATCAAGGCCCTTTGGCATTTTCTCAGCGAACTCGAGAACATTGGCCTGCCGAGCCGCTTGAACGACGTTCTCACTCGTCGTGTCCGGCGTACCGTAACTTATGTTCTCTCGTATAGTGCCCCCGAAGAGAACAGGCTCTTGGGACACGTAGCCGATCTGCGATTTCACCCACACCGGATCCAACTCCTTGAGATCGAGATCGTCCAGAAGAACGCTGCCGGACACGGGATCGTAGAGTCTTAGAAGCAACGAGGCTATCGTAGATTTTCCCGATCCCGATGGCCCGACGATGGCGGTTACCGAGCACTCTGGCACGCGAAGATTGAAATCCCTCAAGATCCAACAATCCTCCCGCGTCGGATATTTGAAGCTCACATCTCGAAACAAAACATCCCCCGTGAGCTCGCGATCCAGGATAACTCCTCCGGCGATCGGTATCTTCGGTCGACGATCGATCAACTGAAATAGTCTCGTGCTAGCGCCCAACGCTCTGTTGAGTTCGGAGTAAAAACCCGAGAGTCCTCCGATCGAGACACCTATGTAAGCGGCGTACAGCAAAAAAGCGCTCAGATTGCCAACCGTTATCGTAGAGTCTGTTATCATCGAACCGCCGTAGTACAGTACCGACAGTATTATCGCGTTTCCCGATAGTCCGGTCATACCGAAGAATAATCCTCTGTAGAAGCTTTCCTTGTAGCATAGCTGCAGAAGATCCTCCAATTTTTTCGAGTACCTCGTTATCTCGCTTGACTCCTGGGCGAAAGCTTTCACGGTTCTTATGTTACTGATTCTCTCCTCCGCAGTTGTGTTCAGCTCGGCGAGACTGTTCTGCACGTCCTTGGAGATATTCTTAACGAAACGTCCGTAAACAACAGCCATCGCCGCGACCGGCGGTACGACCGCGAGGCTGATCATCGTAAGCTGCGGCGATACGTAGATCATCATCGACACACCGGCGACGGTCATTATGGAGGATCGCAAGCCATCGGAGATGTTGCTCGTAACAGCCGAGCTTACGAGCTGCGCGTCACCTGAAAAATACTTTCGATTATCGCAATGATGAAAATGCTTCGTCGTTGATAAAACGAAGGACATTTTTTGTTCGTCCATAGAGAAACGATATTAATTACCGGTCAATCTTCCGACGAGCTCGCCGGTGCTGACGCGATCGAACATCCCGGTCTCTTGGCTGAGTATAGCCGCGTAAGACTTCCTTCTCAATGCCTGGGTTATTCTGTGTCCGGTCGTCGACATCAGATAAACCCGGCCGAAATTGCATATTCCACCTACGATAAAAACTCCTAGTAACGCTAGACTAAGTTTGTTCAAGTTTTCCCGGGTTTTTCGCTCGTCCGTCGTGTATATTATGTCGATTATTTTCCCGAGACAGAAGGGCACGGCCATCGTCACCGTGGACGAGACTATCAGCAGTAATATCGCGCCAGCTAAGGTCCATTTTTCCGGAGCCGCGAGCTGCAGCAGCCTTCTGAGTTCCGATTTTTTCTGTGACCTTGGCAGAGCTCCAATCTCAATTTTGGGCCTCGCCGCAGCCTCTGTAGATCTGCATCTTACGACGGCAACAAAAATCTTTCTTCTCTGCAGCCTGCACAAATTTAGGGTGTGTGCCTTCCACCCGTGAAACTGCAACTTTTTGGATACTCCTATTCTAGCTTGGGTCGTGTTTCGTAGGATGCCTCCGCAGGAGGCCAGTCTCCAGAGCATCGTCATCTTTCGACATCTACGATAATCCTAGCGATCTTCCTAGCGAAGCTCATCGGGTCAGTCAAACCGCAGTCTTGGTTTTCTTCATTGGCCTGAAACTCCCTCTCCGCTGTCAAGAGCGAATGCATAAATAATGTTAATTATGAATGACAAGCAAAATAAGGAAAATATATTGTTACCAAAATGTTTTGACAAAATCTTACGTGTCTTAATCGCCGAATCGTGCAGATTCGTGAAGCCTGATTACGTTCGCAACTCCGATTATTATTGTCAACGGATATATATATATACATTTGTTTCATGAATACTCCAAAAGAAAAAAATCAAAGTTGCGAGGTTAGAAATTTGCGACACAGTGTCGTGCCGTAACAGTGATTGTATCGCCGGATGTTATCAGTTACGTCAGTTAATTTATGGATATTAAAACCAGTCTGATCGGGGTCTAATCATTCAACGATGCAATTTCGTTTCGGCACAGCTGAATGGGACGAATCGGTCACTTGCGAATTACGATTGAATCGTCTGCGACAATTTTTCACGAGAACTTGATAATGCTGCATTGTTATCGATTTACAACTGATCGATGTGCGTATGTCATTGTAATCGGCAGATAACGCAGGTCCGTGTAATAATTCTTTAATTTATAATCAAAAATATTCACTCCCACGGGAGAGCTCTGCGCGATCGCCCTCTGTCGGATCAATGAGACAATCGCGGCTCTCGTCAGCTGACCAGATAATTTTGAAATTTGGGGAGCCGAACCGGCTTAACGAATAAATCGTATGATTATCCTATATCAGCACTTGGTGATAATTTATGCATAATTTAATTAATAAAAATCAATTGTTTCGTCGATAGCGCATCAGAGACCAGCTCCCGCCGTATTGATATTGACTAAAAGTGTGCTCGATAGACATATATATTACGTTGCTGATTTGAGTCGAGGAGGCATCGCATTTAATGTATATTGGCTGAAGTATTGTATCGTCGAGGCAGTATACGGTCGGGACAATGGTATTACACGTTGACAAGGATTGATAATAATAAAAACAATAATATCGAATAGAGAGGAGACGAGGGGACATCTGGATCACTCCTCCAAGTCCAGGTCCCCCAGTTCTTCTTCCAAACCCTCGAGGTCTTCTTCGGCGAAGAGGTCTTCGTTTATTGCCAAGGCCGTTGCTCCTTCGCCGATTATGGTCACTGCATGGACAGAAAAAATTATGTTTTTTTTTTGCTTTACTCGATTCAATAGTTTTGCCATCGAGGCATTAATCATTAGAGTTTTAAAAAAATATATGTATATATATATAAATTTTTTCTGTATCACGTACCGGAAGCAGCACTGCCGTTGGTCTGAGGCTTGTTGTCATTCTTCAATCTATCCTCCTGGGCGACCGTTATTCCTGTAGTATCCAATTCTTGAGCTTCGCATGCCAACCGATCGATATCAAGTTCCCTATATTCGATTCCCTCGCTGTCGTCGTCCTCCAGCTGATAACTGTCGAAAGCCTCGTCCCCGTCTTCGATACCTTGATGAAGAAATCGTCTCGTTTAATCGCGATTAAGAAAAAAAAATATCTCCTTGCATTCTTCGTACGCGATAAGAAAGTGAAAAATGCCAATTGTGCCCGGCACAAGGCAACAGAGGTAAGACACTAACCATCGCCAGCAGCGAGTTCCGGATTGAAGAAGAACATCTCTCGTCCCGATATTCCCACTTGACGCCCGGCCTTGAAATCGCTTCGCTTCTTCTCCTCGTCCTTTATGGCCTTCTCCTTCTTCTCTCTCAATTTTCGTTGCTTCCACGAGAGGAAAGTCTCGAGCGTGATCTTTGTCTGATTTGGTCCAAGATTGGCGCGTTCTCTCTCGATGAGATCCTCCAGGGAGATCTCGTCTTTCTTGTCCTCCTTCTTGCGATCTTTCTTAAGCACGAAGCCAGGCGGCAAGGCGTGTCTGTAGATGCACTTCTGCCCGGAGGGACACTCCCAGAACCATCCGTACTTTGACTTCTCAACGGCTTCCAGGAAATGCTTGCAGATCTGGAGGTATTAGAATTTTTTCAGTTTAATAACAACAACAACGAAGATTAGGGATTTGTTTTTGAACATTATTTTGTTTTTGCCGCTACTCACGATATCCGTTCCAGGTTTCATTCCACTAGTGCCGTGCTTCTTCTCAACAACTTCTTTCAACTTTTCCTCGTCCCACTTGTCCATAGTGTCAGCCTCCTTGTCATCGTCGTCGCGCATGTCACAATATAGCGAGCGCTTCTCCGCCTTTCTCTCTATAGTAAGATCGTGAGAGAACTTGCATTTGTCTCCCTTTGTACATTGGCCCTGCTTGAAAAACGCGCATACCACAGACTTTGGGTCGATTCCTGCAATGATGATGACACACGTGATTTATATCCATCGCGTCTACTATAGATGCTAAATAAAATTCAAGAACATTTCAAGGACTTGTCAAGGACTTATGCAGGATTCTCCAGGACAAAATAATAGTTAATGTTCAGTGATGTACAAGGTACCCACATAGCATACGATAATGTTCAATACCTTTAATAATACTTTTAAAAAATTCTACTATGCTAGTAGTCATACGCTGATCATGTTTTGCCATGTTAGGAAATTATTTAAGTCATTGTCCAAGAAAAAAATTAGAATTATAAATTTCAAAGATGTACCAAAAAATTCAACGCAATTTTTGCAACGCTTTGATGCCAAGTAAAATTCAATGACTCAACAAATTTTAAGGTTTTTTGAAGGACCTTTACAGGACTTTTGCAGAATTCTCGAGGATGCAACAATTATGTGAAACCTACATGCCCAGCACAAAATACTTTTCAATTATTTCAGTAATACTGCTAATGTTTCAGCCTATATAGATACCGATACATTGATTGTGTGTTGCCGAACTATCACTCTTGATTGCAATGTCAGGAAATTAATTAAATGATTTTCCAGGACAAATGAAAAATATAAATTTCCAGGATGTACAAATTTCAAGGTGATTTTTTGAATTTTTCAAGGACAAGCAAAATTCATGGAATCAACAACGTCAACAAATACTCATAAATGCTGCATAGATCTATGGCGAACGGAGGCTACCTTTCTCAATTTTCTGCGACTGCACTGGCTTGAAAAGCAGAGCCAATTCTTTCTGTTCCTTCAGCTTCTTCTCCTTCTCCAGTTTCTTAGCATTCGGATCTAGTGCTTTACCTGAAGCGACGCCAGGCTTTACCTGCTTCTCCACCTGTTGTATAAACTTTTGCTGCTTTGCACCCTTCTTGTTCTTGAGTCCAAATGTTCTGTCCTGAAAACGAAAGATCAACGTATTAAATGTAGTAATTAAAATACACACGCTCGAGTGTGTCAAGGTATGAAAAAAAAAGAATAAAGAAGCAAGCCTCTTCGGCCGCGAAACGAAACATGTGGAACTTTCGACGATCTTTTTGTGGTTAAGATGGAACGACAATTAACAAAACTCACCTCAACGACTTTCTCCTTCTTCTTCAACTCCGTCTTCTTGCTCGGCGCCGGTGCCTTTTTGGGCGGCATTTCGATCTCTTTTTAATATCGTGCAGTGAATCAACTTATTATATTGAAATAACGAAACGGAGCAGATTGCACCTTCTCAGCTAAAAGGGGCATCCATTATTCGCAGAAGCGGTTGCGCAGGTCCGGAGGGAGAGGAAGTTTTTTTTTTTTCGTATCGGAAATCAACGTACACCAAGAATGGCCGCCGCAAGCCAGTTGAGCGGTTACAGCTCTCATTCATCGAAATTTTAATGATTTTATGAAATCCCTTCGGAGAAAACGATTGTTCTTATCCAAACATTGATTTACACAAACATTGGAGCATTTTTTGTAAAAAAATACTCGGTTTATATAGAAGACTGGGTAGCCGACATACGCCCTTTCGATTCTAAGTTGCCGGTGTGAATCCAAGGGCAACACTGGTCTATCGTCCGGCAGATGTTGCTGTGTTCACGTTGTTGCGGTGCTTTTTGGCACTTTGACGGCCGCCGTTCCCAGGCAGCCTCTTCCGCAACGACGATTGTTGGTTAACATCCACACTCGTCGTTATACCGATTCGCAACAATGGCAAAGTTCGATTTAACGTCCCGAATAGGGCAATATCTCGATCGTCATCTGGTGTTTCCGCTATTGGAATTTTTGTCGGCCAAGGAGGTGAGTTTTCCTCGTCCGCTTAATGCACGTACCGCATCCATGTGGCATGTAAGGTTATACTCACCGACGCTTACGTGTTCAACAGATCTACGACGAGAATGAGCTGCTGCAGGCCAAACTCAATATTCTCAGCAAAACCAACATGATCGATTATGCTATCGACATCAGAATGCTTCTTTATCCAGATGTGGAGGTTCCGGAGGTAAGCGCCACAAATCACCCTGCGACATTAACGCAGAGTATTTTTTTTAATATATTTTCGTCGCTCTTCTAATTTCTCATTTTACCTGCCAGGAATTAAAATCGAGACGTGCTGAAGTCGTACAGGAGCTGAGTATACTCCAGAACAATGTTTCTGTGGTAATGGCACTCATGGATAACGACAAAGTTATGAAGAAGATGGAGGAGATGCGGGATTCAAAGGCCCTTATGAAGTACCTGACCGAGGAATCCGAGGCAAGTTGTCTCCCATCTGTGGAAACGAGAGCTTCATTCTGGACCAAATTTTGTCCCATGATATAAACTTTTTTTTTGTTATTTAGTTCAGGGTAGAGATGATGGACAGTCTTGTGAAGCTGGCAAAGTACAGATACGAGTGCGGCAATTATTCCGTGTCCACGTCGTACCTCTACCTCTACATGCTCATAATGCCATCCACGGACAAGGTATATTCGTCCGAAATTCGATTCGTCGATTAACTCTACGTTGATTGGAGCACGAAGAAATTTATACCGCGCACTTTTTCATACCGCAGAATTACTTGAACGTGCTGTGGGGTAAATTGGCGTCCGAGATTCTCGCACAAAACTGGGAGACTGCTCTGGAGGATGTAAACAAATTGCGGGAGTACATCGACAGCAACGTTATCGGTAATTCGCTGCAGGTGCTTCAACAGCGCACGTGGCTCATTCACTGGAGTCTGTTCGTTTTCTTCAACCACGTCAAGGGCAGGGATCTCATTATCGAGATGTTCCTCTATCGTCCGCAGTGAGTCTCGTCGATGAGAATATCCATCCCCCTTAATTTATAACGTATCTTATATGCTATATTTTTTGGCAGCTACTTGAATGCAATCCAGACTATGTGTCCTCACATTCTTCGCTACTTGGCGGCTGCCGTGATCGTCAATCGTTCCAGGCGCTCGACGCTCAAGGATCTCGTCAAAGTTATCCAGCAGGTACATTGTCTTGCGGCTCGATCGAGCTCATCAATAAATCTTGCATGGAACGAAACTTTCATTTGCCGTCTGTCTGCCTCTAGGAATCTTACACGTACCGGGACCCGATAACCGAATTCCTGGAGCATCTCTACGTGAACTTCGACTTCGACGGTGCCCGTCAAAAGCTGCAGGAGTGCCAGACAGTCGTTTTCAACGATTTCTTCCTCATCGCTCTGCTTAACGAATTCGTCGAGAACGCAAGACTCATGATCTTCGAGACATTCTGCCGTATTCACCAGTGCATCAGTATTGGGTAAACAATTATACGCGGATGAGATTTACCTGAGGGGATAAACGGGAGGGTTTTAATCGTGCTGTTTTCTTTTAGAATGCTTGCGGAGAAGCTGAATATGAAGGCGGACGTAGCCGAGTGCTGGATCGTCAATCTGATTCGCAACGCCCGATTGGACGCCAAGATAGACAGTAAGCTTGGACACGTCGTGATGGGCGGACAGCCGGCATCACCGTACCAGACGCTCGTCGAGAAGATCGAGACCCTCAGCGTGAGGAGCGAAGCTCTGGAGAATCTGATCGAACGCAAATTGAAAGCGAAGAATCAAGATCCAGTCAGTATAGTGTGGAACTAACGGAATTATACGTGTGGAATTATAAACACCTCGGTTGAGGCTAACCGCGACATCAATGTTGTCGGTTCGATAACGCAATTGTAATAATTCTACATTATTGAACAATGAGAGTAAACACGATTTTTCTCAATAAATCGAAACATTTTTCACGCGTCATTATTTTTGTACAGTCGATTATGTCTGTTGAGAGCGCACAGTCGGCACCGGAATTCCCGCACTCTTTGGCGAGTGGATCCGGAAAAATAAAAAGAAAGAAATCATCCATTCGCAAACACAAAGTCTCGAGAGTGCACAGAGAGAAAAAAAAAATAGTAGCGCATCTGCCTGCGAGAACTGAAGAATACATGTACGCCGATGGGTAAACAAACGAGTCAATGAATCAAAAAGCGCTTTGGAGGAGATTTTTGTAAGTTAAAAAAATAATAATTGGGATGAGCGTAAATTCTTGTTCACTGGGAAGTCGCGTCGTCCAGAGCCTCGTCGACGCCATTCTCCAGATAGGAAGACAAAAAATTGCATCCCGTGTAGGATCCCCTCTCGATGCAATAAATCAGTACGCTTCGCCAGTAAGGATCCTGCGACAGGAGTTCGGGATTACCGAGAATAATGAGCAGCGCCCGGGCTCTCGTTATCGCGACGTTCAGTCGTCTCGGCGAAGCAACGAAGCCTAACGCGTGCTTGATGTCTTCCCTGACGAAATCGCTCGCCGATCTCACCGCCGACAGAATAATGACTTTGCGCTCCTGGCCTTGGAACTCCTCGACGCTGCCGACCTTCGGTAGCTCGACGTCCAGCTCTAGCAGCAAGTCCCTGATTTGTCGTACCTAAAAAAAATTAAATACATCAATCAACGTTGCAGCTCTCAATCACCGGATAATTTATTCTCGAGATAATTATCGTCACCTGTTTCTGATAAGGAGTAATAATACCGATATCGGCGCCGCTGATCTGGCGATCGTAGAGCTTCAAAAGATAAAGATAGACCTGCGTAGCTTCCGCGGGATTGTACCAGCTAGGACTGTCGGGATCCTGTTTGTTGGCTCCGTTTACTCCGTGGAATATTATAGCGGGGGGATGTCCGGGCCTCGTCGGAAGGTCCTCGGCCATAGTTCTGACGAGCTCGGCTTCAGGACTCCTCGTCGCCGATATTTGTGGCCTCAGTTCGGAGTCGTAGAAGAGTGAATTCGGCAACTCTAGTATTTCCGGCAAACTCCTGTAGTTCATGGCGAGTTTAGTGACGAGCCGAGGATCGTAGCCCATCTCGAAACCCTCGTTGTCCCGCTGATACGGAAACTGGTGCAGCAGCCTCGAGAGAAAAGATTCACCGAATCCAAAGTGCGAAGCCAGCTTGCTGTTGACGACGGGACCGAGCTGCATCGGATCTCCGGCGAGAACAATCTGTCCGTAGCTCGAATGCACGAAAGTCAACGGTACCATTATCTCGGGTTCGGTAGCTTGACCGGCCTCGTCGACGAGGATATGAGAAAAATGTCCTCGAGGAAAGCCCATGTTGTACAGCAAACCGAGAGCCATGCAAGTGCCGACCGTTATTCTGTGGCGTCCGAGTACGCTCATCGTACAGTTCGCCCTTGGTTTATCGGTCTCGTAGTCTCTTGCATCTTTCGCCGGTACGCTCCATTCCGCAGCTAAATTTCCCGTCGCGCAATAGGGCAACAGTCTCTCGGGTATCGAGTCGTCCGCGAGGCAGTGATGCGCCACCAGACGCACAAGATCGCCGGGTTTAAGTACACCACTGTCGAGGAGTCTCTCGGATATGAGATTGGCCGAGCTGTTCGACGGCGTGGCGATTAACAAACGACTCTCAGGTATCGTCGTCAATATCTGGAGAACAGTTTCGCACAGAGTAATCGTTTTACCGGTACCAGGCGGGCCGAATATTACGTAAGGCAATGGTCGAGCTACGCCGTTGAGAATGTTTTTTACCGCCTCCTTCTGATAATAATTTAATTTTTTGTTGTACCATACGAGGTTCCGTTTCTTCAATTGAGCGACGTGCGGATCGATTTTCGGGGCGTTGGTCACTGGCGTTGATTCGTCCCTCTTTGTGGAGTCCATAAGAACAGCCAATTTTGCGAACTTGCTCTGCCCCTCGGGACTCGTCGCTGTCTTCTCCGATTTAGCGGCAATATCTCCGTTGGACTTTGCTTGAAACAATCTCTCGGCCACGGAAATTCTGGGAATTCTGCTCAAGCTGTCGGAAGACGTGTCGCTCGCCGAAGTGACGCTGGTGTTTGAACACACCGAGGACAAAGATTCGCTTCGATTGTGTCGAACCCCTCGACCCTTTGGCTTCTCCTCCGGATCCAACTCTTCCAGATTGATCTGCGGCTCTTTTTCTACTACACGAGTGGGGAAGAGTATCTCCGAGCCGAGATTCACTATCGCGAGATTCACAGCCGTATGCGAACGGCCGATTGTCGAGTACGAACATTTGAAACTAACTTGGCACTCCTCCGAGTTGTACTTCTCGTGGAATCTTTCGTTGAATTTCAGCAGAACTTCGGAACTCTTCACTTTGTGGACGAAACCCTCGTACTTCAGTTGTCCTGCAAGGAATCGGAAGTGTATGATTTTTTTTTACATACTTGATCACAAACGGATAGTTTAGAATTGCGAGAAGGTTGATGATGTACCTCTGGAATCGTCCCAATTGAACGATACAATCGCCCTATCGCCGATCATCAAGGACGGCCGTTTTTCGGCAAGACCTGGTACCGTGAGCCCGAGATATTCGCCGTGTGGTCTCAGAATCGCGCTGTCCATGTCGTAACGCTGCATATCGATCGTCAGACTTATCTCTTCGAGGTAGAGTAACGCGTGAAAACGCGTTGTGTAATTTTCCGGCGAGAGTCCTTCCAAAAGACACGGAATCGCCTCGCTAAGAGCGAACTCGCAGTCCATCTGGGACTTTCCCGCGTTCATCGACGGCAAAACAGCGTCCCAGAAACGTTGAGGAACTCGGAAGATACCGTTTCGCACGGCCACGAACGACGGTGGTTTGCAAGGTCGTATGCCTTGTACGTAACTACCTTGATCGTAGTCGCCTTGACTAGCTGGCTTGTCTATTCTCCTTCTCGCCAGGGGCTCCGAGTATATCGCCGAATTTTTTGCGTTCACCGTTATACGAAACATACGACCGATCTTGAATCCTTTGAAGATAAAAATGAAGAGTTCCTCGGTGGTACCGACGAATTTAGCGCGACAACGGAATACGTAAGATATCGATTTGGAAGGATAAATGCGCGTCGAGGTGTCGACCGTCGGCGAGACGAGAGACAACTGCGACTGAGCCTTTTTCGACATGAAAACTCCACGATTGAGTACATGCTCGGTGTTCGCCGTGTTCTCTATCGTAACAATCAGATTCTTCTCTTCTTGGGCATTCAAGGTAAACGATAAATCGTTCGTTATCACAATTCCGTGCTTGTCCTTAAGCAGGATATCGACGTTAAAGTTATTCGCGTTGGATCCGTTGAATGGAACTGGAATAACTTCGCGCTGTGTTACCTGCAATTAAATAATTATTATTTAACAGGTCTCGTAACCGACGATTCTGTGCTCAGTCGGTAAAAGAAATTGTAATGCAATTTTTTCACGACTGCAAGGAAGCTTAGCGCCGAACGGAAATAGGGTCCAACTGCGACTGTCAGTTCCATAGTGCTATTTAGTGTTAAGGTAGTCCGAGCGGTACAGTTCCGTCAAATGTGAGTTTCAAGGAAAAATTCAAACATTTCTCGATGGGATGAAAATCTGGAAAAAAAACTATATGGGAGGTCCTGCAAATACTGTTTTTACGTAATAATAATTTCAATCTATCGTCAACAAATTGAAGATAAAAATCTATTTTTTTTCCACAAAAATGCTTCGTTTATTTTTCCGAATACGTATGAATTTTTTCAGAATTTTTTTGTAATATTTAAAAATCCCGTTTTTTCTATGTTCAAGCTGTGAAAAAAACGCAAATCTCAAAGATTGCAAAAAATTCTGAAAAAATTCATACGTATTCAGAAAAATAAACGAATTCTTTTTATGAAGAAAAATAGTTCAGTTACCGGGTAATTTATCGAATGATGATTTTTATCTTCAATTTGTTAATAAGAGATTGAAATTATTATTTCACAGAACCAATTTTTGTAGCACCTCCCATGTACTTGGTTTTTTTTAATTTTTATCCCATCGAGAAGGATTCGAAATTTTCTCTGAAACTCACGTTTGGCGGAATTGTACCGCTCGGACCACCTTACCGTTACCATTTGAGGATCCTCGGAAAAATAGCATTACAAGTTCTAAATACCGACCGCGACAATTCACATGCTCTTAACGTCAGAAGGGCTTATTCTCACCTGTACAAGAGGCACAACCGTCAAAGACCGCCACGTGTAAATACCCTGATCGCTTTCTATACAGTCCGTAACTACTTTGTCTCCGACGCAAGGAACGTATCCCGGCTCGCAGGATCCTTTGTTGAATACTATATCTCTGTCCACAGCTCCGACTCCGCTATGACAGTCCCACTTAGCAACGTTACCGACTTTGAGCTTCGATCTGAGCGGCTGTATATTGTCGACTTCGAGAACTTCGCCTCCCAAGTCACCGGAATTCTCGTCCACTTCGACTAGCGACTCGAGCTGCAGCCAGTCACCCACGTACGGTATAAACGTCGAATTTACTTTGTCGAGATTCAGCGAGACGTTTACCGGCTCCAGGAATACTTGTCTACCCTCTCGTCTCATAACTTTGGCGACTATACTTCGCTTCATTATCTGCGCCTGCGTTACGTCCCCGTTCTGCGTTTGTACATCGTCCCCGTCCCAATTATCGTCGATGATCGACGTTATTTTTCGGATTCTCGGCTCTTCGCTCTGATCCTTCTGATAGGCCATGTAGTGTACTCTGTTACCCAGCTTCAGATTATTAACGTGTACATTTACGCTCTCGCACATGTACAGCTTGTCGACGATCACGTAATCCCCCGCGATCGTCGTTATTGTACCGGTTTTGTAGAAACATCCTTCGGGATTATTGTTTGCCTCGGCGTCCGCAACAGCCGCGGAATCTTCCGCGTTATCAGTCGCCTCTTGTAATCGGGCTATCAGCTCCTCGATATCCGGCTCCGCTGGTTGACTACCTCCCAATACGTACTTCGCCGCGTTGATCAGTAAAGAAAACATGTTTCTTCAATTTCTTAAGCCGTGGTCCGTGTACCTGTGAAAATGGGGATAAAGTCAGCATTGAAGCATCGAACATAGTGTCCAGTAAAAACAGTATAAAAAAACCCCGACTTTTACTCATTTTCCCTGACCATTTTTTCCTGACAATTCTAGGATTTCCAGGGTTTCACTGACCAGTTACTACAGTTAGGGAGCACAAATTTTCACAAGACTATATATGTGGTTGTCTGTTACGCATAAGAGCAGCTATAATAATGTAACTAGAAAATACAATACAATAATGATGTATCATTATAATTATTGATCAATTTTTGTATCAAAATTGTTGATATTAATAACTATTATAATTAATAACAATACTCATCTATCAATAATTATTGCATGTAATAAATACCATAATAATCTTCTAATTACTTTTTGATAAAATTATAATTGAGTTCCATACGCAACAAGGTATAGAATAGTTTTTCGCAGTGGCATAAATTTTAAAAAATAGTTCATTGTCATAGCTATTTGAAAAACTCGAATGAAAAAAGTAAGCTCTTTTTGTACGGTCAACCATATATTTTGTGTGTTGTAGACAATGTGTCAAAACAGAGACTCGCTCAATGGAAAACCATGACAAATACAATACTGGAAATTTCATATTCAGACCGTCTCAAATTTTGGCCATCGGGTACCTCCAATCGGTTGCCTTGAGATACTCGAGTTCCTTGCGCAGAGACTGAACCCTCTTGGTGTGCAGGTCTCTGATGAGTCTCTTCTGTTGCTTCTGAACTTGAAGCTCCGATTTCATGTGAGTGAGAATCTTGGAAGTCTGCGAGCTGCCCGACGCCAGTCCCGAATCCTGCGACTCGCTCTGCCCTGAGGATGGTCCCAGTGTGGTAGGTGACAGTGTTGAAGAGTTCATCACTTCGAGATTAACAAACAACGCCTGAAAATAATATACCGACAGTCGTAATTTGCGACGTAGTTTCCCGTGAATAACCTCAACGGACGTTCGATCTTCGAAGATCGAGTTACTCACATCGAGGATCGGAAACGACTAGTTCTTGAATCATCAAGCAAACTTTTCGCGGTGGTTCCTTCGGTAATGTGTAGTTACTATGCTAATATTCGGAGATAACAACAAAAACGATAAGTGCGAAAGTAAACAAGGTAATTTTTGAATAGACGGAGCTTGAAGTTAGCCGTGAAAGTCATGAGGTCGTCACTTCCTGTTGTAAAACGTCGTTCCCGAAACTTCGATGTATCGAAAGAGTTTCACAGCTTTAAAAAGAGGGAGAGGATTTTAATTTCTTTGTAATACGGTCCTGTAAATGAGGAAAAAAAAATAAAGTAATGTTGTAGGGATAAATCGAAGTTATTCCTTGAATATCGAAAGCAGTCTAAATTACATGTTTGATCACTGTTGGGGACCTGCTCAACAGCTATGAAGAAGTCCCAGATGAAACGCACGGGTATCGGTTTCATGAAGCCCAAGGATCTGAAGAAACCGTTCGGTTTCTGTTGCGACGCTAATTATCAAGATCCCGATACGCAATACGATATGAGAATACCACCTTTCGTGACGTCCTTGACGAACGTTGCGCCGAACAAGGACGGGCTCGATTTGAAGTTTAGAATTCAAGACATCGGCCGGCCAACGTATCCGATTTTGCGAAGCGGAACGCACAAGGTCAAAAAATCGTCGCATCTCGGTAGGTGCAAGAGATGTAGAGGTCCTTTGCGCTGGTACATCGAAGAAGAGATAGCTCTTGCGCGCGAGATAATAGCTAGGGAAAAAGAGATGAAATACAACAGAGATAAGAAAGCTGAAGAGTTGCTACGAAAACACAAGCGCCTAAAGGGAAAGAAAAAGGATCGTAAGAGAGTGTCGATGGGAATGATTGGCAAGTCGAAGGAGGAGGAGGAAGCGGATAACGACGACAGCGACAGGGATGAGGAGAAGAAATGAGACTGGTCGTTGGTTTTAAGACTTTATTAGAAAAAATTATATTTGAGCGGCGTATAAAGTTCCGTTTTTTTCCATTTAAATTTTTTCCGTTGATATAATGATTAATTAACAATGTATACAAAGGAACTGTGGAAGTCATCGAAGAAACGTCACCCTTAAAATAGCTGTTAGAGAAGAGATGGGAAAAATCCTCAAATCCCTGTAAGTTTTCGTAACCTGGGCTCTTTATTTAATATTTTTTTGTTCGCATCCAATAAACGCCACCACAGCTTTGGCGTTAAGTTGTTAGGACCGTTATTGGGTCATTGTCTATGTCTTAAATTCTATTTTTTTAAATTGAAATTCTTTTTTATATTATATCACCGATGATTTATCGTTTTCTTCACTTTTGGAACGAAATTAATCTATATCGACATATTGATCAGCACTACGCCGTGAAAATTTCGAGACTCATGTTTCGATCGCCCGATCGAACTGTAATGCTCGATTTTTTATCTTATTATAGCTACAATTGCTAATCGTGCTTTTCTTTTTCATTTTAGATCAAGATTCGGTGCTCCTTCTTCTTCGGATAACATAAACAGCTTTCCAAATCATTAATAACAATCAACAAAACAATTGAACTTATTGTTCAACTTAGTCATAAAAAGCAATTTTTGCAAACAGAGTTTTTACACTCTGCGTTGTGACGCGTATATTTAACGTGTCAACTGAAAAGAAAAAAAAATGAAAAAGGTGAAAAGATTATATGGAAAGCCCGTGGCTCAATGCTGTACGTGATTGATTAATTAATCGACGTATCGGCGATTAAAAGTCAGGACTTCGGTATACTCACTTTTTTAACCTCGTCAGACCATTCTTGAAATATCGATTCTTCAGGCACTGAATAGATAACAACGTAAAATGCTCCAGGCATTTCAGAGTACATCGTATCAAGCATGCATATTATGCGAGAAACGAAAAAAAAGCAAAACGATACAAAATAATAATAATAATAATAATAATGAAGCTATTTTTGTATGAAAATAAAAGTATTACGGAATCATCAATGATTTCGCGAGAAACGCTGTTTCGCAGTCGAGAAACAGCGATCTTTCGGTATGTAGCCGGGTCTGCAGAACTGTCATGAGAATCAGTCTTAGATTGCCTTTTTTTTACCACCATTCGCGAAAACTGCATAAGGACACAACAGAATTTCTGGATTTCCTCGGGAAATCCCCGGTGGCACATACGAAATCACGCGATTTTATCACTACGAAATTAAAACAAAAAAAAACACTTTTCGTACGCGTGAAATAAATAAAATACTATTTAAGAAGACTCGAAATTGGAAATCCGATAATAAACGCGGATCTTTAATTACGCACCCGAATCGGCCTTGTGCAAGAGGCTAAGTGACATTACTTTCTATCTTTTACCTACGCTCCGATTGTAAAGCAATTAGGTACTCGGCCGACGCGCGTTACGCCCTCAATTTTTCACGGATTATCAATTTGGGAATGTTTTTTTTCCTCAATCACGACGGTAATCGATTCATCCTCCTCGAGATCGGCCAATTTTTCTTGGAGATTTACAACGCCGGCGACTAGTTTCTCCGCGTGCGAGGTTTTCGGAGTCGAGGGGCCGGTGGGCTCGCGTATGGGCGACTCTCCTCTGGACACGCTTCCAGGCACGATCTTCTCGCTAATGGACAATTTTCTAGTGGGTATCGGAGAGAGGTTCTCCGCGTTTTTCGTATCAGCGATAGTTTCCTTTTGCTCCGCTCTCTCAGCCGTCTCATTGCCGTCCGAATTTTGTACCGCAAGATCGTTGCCCTTGTTTATACTTCCGGGCACGATTTTGTCCTCGAGAGGCACCGAGTTCCGTCTCTCGACCTGATTGATTATTATTTCTTCCTCCGAGAGTCCTCGCGATATGCTACCTGGAAGGATCTTGTTCATCAACGGAGTCTTTGGCCTCCTCAATTCGTATTCTTCCGAAACTCCCGACGTTTCCGTCTTCGATTCGCTGCTATCATTGATCATTGCTTCCGGTACCGGTACGTCCGATTCTTTTTCGTTTGTGAAGCTGTCGACCGCCTCGACGATCGAGGCGATGCTCGTGGTCGTCATTCCAGTTTGGCTCTTCGATTCCGTAGTCATCATCGTGCTGCTTTCCTCCGAGGTTTCCATTCTCGAAAAGCTGCTCACAGTCGACGAGTCGGAAGGATTCGTGATACCGACTCCGGAAGTATCGTTGCTCGAGGCGTGCGACTCGCTCATCGTTTCGTCGTAAGTGACAACGATCTCCGACTCGACAGGAAGCTCTTTCTGCTCGTGCGACATTACTTCGTCGACGACTTTGTCGACATGCGGGATTTCATCGTTGCCGCATGTCGTTTCCGTCACCGCTTCTTCGACTGGTTTCTCGGCTGCCTGATTCTTCTTGGTACAAAGCGGCGCCAGAGTTTCCACGATGTCTTTACCCTCGAGGCTGAGACTTATGAAAGTCTGTTCTTTCTCCTCGAGTATCTCATACTGGAACATCGTGATGCCGTCAGCAACGAGTTCGAAGAACTTCTCGCAAGCTTCCTGGGACCACGATTGAACGTCGTCGGGCATGCGAAGCGAGCAGCACATCGACAGAGCCGGGATGTTGACGATGTCCTCGGGCAGTACACGGAGCTCGGTCGTTATCGCCGAGTTGCCGTAGTCGATGTAGAGAACTTCGGCACCGGCGTCACCGTGAGACACTACCTTGGCTCTGTACCACTGTTCGTCCTCGGGGAATTTCGCCGCGCAGATCGTACCTTCCTCGATGTTCTCCAGGGGCAGGAAACTCTCGGCAGCCGCGAGATGATCTCCCATGACCTCGAGCTCGGTGATTGCGCTCTCTGCTTGGGTCCAAAACTCCGACGGAGAATTTATGTGGCTGACAAGTACATTGGGAGAATTTTCTTCGCCGAGAGGAGGGAGTCTCTCCTCGATAATGAGGACGGAAGCTTCTTCGCAAAGTTCCTTCAGACGCTCGACGATGTCTTTGTCCTGAAGGGTCAGCCTGACCACCGAAGTGTCTTCCCTCTCCTCGATAACGTCCAGCAGGAATATCGTCGCTCCGTCGGCCGCCATTTTTACGAATTCGATCTCTGCCTCCTCGGACCACTGCTCGATGCCCTCGGGCAGGGCGAGACAGCATCGCTTGGAGAACGGTGGCATTGCGGCGAGGTCCTCCGGAATAGCTCGAATCTCTGTCGAAATCGCCGAGTTTCCGTAATCTATGTAGATCACCTCGGTTCCCGATTCGGCGTGCGACACCACTCGGGCTCTGTACCACGACTCGTCCTCCGGAAACTTCGCGACGCATAGCATTCCCTCCTTTATCTCCTCGACCTTCGGAAACATATCGGCGACGATGAATCTGTCGGCCAGTACCTCGAGCTCGCCGACGTATTGTTCCTGCTGGATCCAAAATTCGCTCGGCGATATAGCGTGGCTCACGTACGCTGCGCGAGGATCGACTTCCCGCTCGACGATCTCGTCGATCAGATCTTCCTCCGTGTGGATCTTAATCGCGTAGTTTCGTTCAACGAGCTCCTCGACCGCGCTTCTGTCGCCGAAAAAGAGCTCGACGCGTCTCGGCGTGCTGTCGGCGATAACGAGAGCCTCCATGTTCTCGGTCGAGATAGCGACGCTACCGAACCACTCGCAAGCCAGGCTCATCCAATCCTCGGCACCGTACGGTATAACGTCGAGACGACATTTAATCGCGTATCTCTTCGTCGCTTTCAAGGAATCCGGAATTTGCTTGATTTTTCCCATATTAGTGTCAACGACGTCGGTGTTACCGTAGTCGATGAATCTTATCGTCGTGATGTCCTCGTCGGCGTCGAGTACTTCCGCTCTGTACCATTGTTCGTCTACCGAGTACATCGCCACGCATTGTGTGCCGACTTCGGGAATACCTTCCAGCGGTGGGTAGCCTGGCGCGTCGATCTGAAGCTTTTCTTGGAGCAGTTCGATCAGAGGTATCTCTTCTTCTCGCTGAAGCCAAAATTGGGCCGGTGTGTCGACGTGCGTGCAGATTACCTTGTAACGTCCACCCACGACCATTTCCGGTATTTCAATCGCCAGTATAGCCTGAGTCTTCGATGCTTGCACGGCGTCGAGGGAAGTGAGCTTCTCGCTTATCTTTCCTTCCTCGTTCGTCAATTCGGCGATCCACTTTTTGTGAACGTTGTAAAAGGTCGCGGTGAATTCCTTGTCGACGACGTGTTCTTTGAGTATCTCTTGCTGACATTCTTTCGAACCAGCCAGCGTCACCGTGAGCGCTACCTCGACCGCCAGTTGAGATTGCTTGTGGAACTGAGGCTCCAGCGCCTTCAGTGAGTCGAAGCCAATGTCCTCGGTGTTGCCGTAGTCGAGGAAATGCACCAAGACACCCGTTTCGGTCGATACGAGGACCTTCGCTCGATACCAGTTGCCGTCCGAACTGAGAGCTGCGCAGAGAGTTCCGGGAAGCGCGGCGACCTTATCTCCCTGGGAGCTGTAGTACTCGAATAATTGTCCGAGAAGTTCACCGTCCACATCCGCGTCGGCCGTTCGCTTTAGCCACACGCTGCCGGAATGCTCCGCGTGTGAAACTGCGACTTTGTGGGAGGAGGAGAGTATCGACATGGGGCATATCGTGCAAATTTTTTCGTCGGCCTCGTCCTCGGATACCTTGATCTTGTTGCCATCGGTATTGTAGAGCTGGACGATGAGTCTGCAACAGATATTATTTAGATATTTCGCAAATACATATTGTACAGTGAAATTTCCATATTCAACGTCAGTGGACGTCAGATATTTGAAGGTCGACAGATTTTTATTTGAAGACTCACCTGTTGTTGTCTACTTCGTCGATAGCTACAATAGCGGCGGTATTTTCTATACGATCTCGCAATCTCTCGTCCACTTTCAAGGACGGAGTTGTGTTCTTGAGGCAGCACTCAACCGCCTGGTTCTGCATGACAGCGAGTTGCCCCGGCAACTGCAGCATCTACGTGGGAGGAACGAAGAGTCAATAAAGTTTCGATAATAAATAATAATGATTAGCTTGTCGTCGACGTTAATAAATGATTGTTCGCTATTCGATTGTTATTGATGGAGGCGATCGTGTCAGTAATTGCAAATCGATGCATCGTAATTGCCAAAAAATCCTTCTCGTCTTTCTTTCAATCCTGACCGGCCTAAATCCGCTCGAGCTGTTAACTCCGCGCAATCTCTCCTCTTTGCTCTCTCGATACTTGTTGCGGACACGCGAATTAAATTGATTAGTTCCTTCGAACGTTAGTCGATCGCAGTATGTATGGCATTAGTGGTTTGATATATTTTGTCCTCGCACTTCGATGCAACGTCGAGGAATATATTAGAAATCGTATTAAAAAATATTTATGTATTAAAAAAAATTACTGCGATTAATGGATAATTAATATTGGGTGAATTTTTTGCATATAGGTACACGTTCCCGTAGCAAAAACTCACGCAGTCCAGAGGTATCTCGTCATTAGCTCCGGTATCAATGAGTGTGACATCAAAGCCGGTAGTTCGTGCGCAGTTTATGACTACGGCTCGTCTCCATCCCTCGTCCGTTTTAACGAGACAACCCGCGCCGAGACACACTTCCCGGCACAACAGTTTTGGCATCACCTGACATTGGCATACTAATCCTTAGATCAATTTTCATTTAATTTTTTTTTTTTTTTTTTCCTTTTAATTTGCCAAACCGGTAACTTTCGACGAAGGAGTACGGAACAGTTGAAACAGGATTCCTTGGGGAACCCGCGTACTGTTTGCGATTCTACCAAATGTTGTTTTTTAAACTTATATACTCGTAAGACACAACAAAGTACAATTTATCAATACGCTAAAAATTATATTACCAGGAAAATGCAGAAAAATTGAATTAATCTGTTATTAGTCGATCTTAGTTTGCCAATGTGTTAGATGTTTGTTATTAATGCTTAGGCGCGGTAAACGAGCACATTCGACATACACACGATCATAGTTACCGAGATAATTTGTCCAATTGGTTACGAAAAAAAAATATATATATATAAGATACCATACATTTTGCGATGCAACATACTTCGAGGATTAACGAAACAAGAATTAAGTACGAGCTTGGAGTTATTGTGAGTAAGTACGGCTAAGAGAACATCTTCGAGACGTTGGATTACAATTAACAGCATGCTATTATATTTTTCAAGACCACACGAAAATTGTAGTACTTCATGTCAACACGCAAACCATTCACCTTCTTCATTCGAATTTAGAGAAAACAACAATCCCGAGCTGATTCGTTTTCGTACGAATATTTCTTTTTTTCTCCTTACCTTCTGATCTTTGTCAGCCATGTAGGCATCGATTATTTTGTCGCTTGCTGCAGCGCTCGGCAATTGTATGTGGAACTTTGTCACGCTCGCAACGTTGGAGACGTTTACTCGGAGCACCTGTCCGGCCAGGAGACTTATGTCGAATCTCGGAAGTTCTTCCGCTTGTGGTTGTCCCGTCGTGTCTACCGCTGTAACACGAGGAATTCATACATTATTTTTCATCGAGCTTTTGTTCGGTTCGAAGATACTTGAACACATCCCGACTGAATGGTTAATAACCAGTGAATCTTAGGGAAAAAAACGCTCTACTTTACGAGCAAACATACCTACATCAACGACCGAATCCTGATCATTTGTCAGAGATGCGCAGGCTGAGAAAGACGTAGCTTTCAATATATAATTTCTCAAACATTCTCAAACAATATATTTCAATAGATCGTTGAGTACTCCGAGTGGACAACAAAATAAATAAGTAAAGCGATTTCTATAATCGTTACCATTGTTTTCGACGGCAACGGGTCCTGACACGGCGAAGGAGGCGATCGATTTATCCACCATGGATCCAGCAACGTCGACTCCTTCGTTGCTCAAAGATACCGTATATTTGCCGTCGCTAATTTCGTGGAAGCTGCACTCGTAGCTGTCCGCACCGAAGCACTTGTCGATCTCTTGGTTGTTCGCTTTTGACCAATTAGGGCCATTCGCTGGAACGATGTTTTTCAAGCTGCAGTTTACCGCTTGCTTGGGCAAGGTCATGAAACGCTTTTCGACTCGATAAGTTTTTCGTGCCTCGACCATCGCGCAGTTGCCAAAATCGACGTAACGCACGATATTGCCACGGGCTTTGTTCAGGTCGAGAACCTCGGCACGATAGAGCGCACCGTCGTCTGCGAAGATGGCCATTACTGCGGAACCGATCTGAAATATATATACTTGTTAATACGCGTTATTCGTAAATTCATGGAGTAAAATAGATCAGCGCGTTGCGTGGCCGTACCTGGAGAGGTTCGCTGATTGGCTGTCTCGTGGCGTAAATACGCTGGATATCTTTCATCATCGTTCCGAATTCGTCTTTTTGTTCGAGAGTCTGGCAATAGAAATTGTGGGGATTGGTGACCCAGGTGACGATGACATTCTGCTTAGATCCTGGAGCTATAGTCGCAACGGACCATTTTTGATCCATAGGCGCATAGTCCGTCGGCACCACAATCTGACTTCGTACGCTTCCAGTTTTTCCCCTGTTCCGCGCGGCGAGCTTTGCCTGCGCGAGATCAGCGCCATCGCTGAATTGGTCGTTGATGTATTTCGTAGCGAGCGAATTTTCTACGACCTCCCGCAAAATGACCTCGTAGACATCGCCCTCCTGAGCGACGAATTCGGCTTCGAGATTTTTTCCGTCCGCCAGTTCACCGAACTTTTCGGTCTCACTGCTGTCCCAGGTAGATTTGCTGGCGGCGAGGAGCTTGCACGCGATCTCCTGAGCCGGAAGCTTCGCGCAGTCGGCCTCGAGCTTTTTGATCTTTTCGAATGGCACGGTCTCGACGTTTCCGTAATCGACGAAACGTACCGTAGCGCCGTTGGACTCCACGCTCTGGACGGAAGCGCGGTACCACGTCGAATCCTCTGAGTACTGAGCTATGCAGTCTGTGCCTGGGTTGATCATCGATCGATGAAGCGTATTTCCACCGTTCTCGTATATCGCAGCTATATTGGTCATCACAGCGTCGAGCTCGAGATTGTCGGGGCTCAGCTGAACGTGGAAATCCGTCGGGCCGGTCATGTACACCAGATCGCAATTTTTTATCGCTCCGACGGTGATGTTCGGCGGCGGGATTCTTATGCTGGACGAGCTCGGCGGTGATTTGTTGGCCCAATTGTCGGATTGCTTGCTCTGCGAAAGAATAACGATTGCCAGTTATGAAACGTGTTCCTCGATTTCAGGCAAAGAAAAATCGTTTCATTTTTTTTCTAGTTAATTTGAACCTGGAAATTTGCGATCCAATTTTTTACTACCGAAACAAATAAGTAAAATACGACTAATGAAGGACTAATTAATTACCTCATTTCTATCAATGTAGTCTCGCTTGTTGTCCCTCGTTCTCGGAGTACCGTTCGAACGGGAGCTGTTTTTATAGCTTCGGTCGCTGTCCCCCTCGTTGTCACGGCTGCACGATGTTCTTCCACCGTCGCGTCGACCTCTGCCACTGCCGCTTCCTCTTCTGCCGTTCCTTCCGCTGCCTCTCGACGACGTATCCGAATCCTTGTCGCTCCACCCGGATTTATCCGGGTTTCCGTTCCTCTCGACTCTAGAATTGTTGCTGGGGAATCGGCCGCTTCCGAAACCCCTGTCCGGTCGACCTCCTCCTCTGTCGCCGCGATTATCTCTGCCACCTCGTATATTTCCGTTGGTATCTCCGGATCGATCGAATCTGTCGTTTCTCTCTTGTCTCGGACCATCCCTCGGATATCTGTCGCCCTTGCTATCGTCACGTGCGTATCTGTCGTTCTGTTGGCTCGGATTGGTCGTCCATTCTTTATCGTTGCCACGATTCTGACCACGATTGTCGAATCTTCTTGGTTCCTCGACGTCTTTGCGATTGTTCCACTGCGTGTTCTCCACCGAGGAGTTTATGATTTCCTGGACCAGAGGAGGAGCGGGGCGAGGTGTGTTACCCCATTTGTTGCTCGGGTCGTCACTGAAAGAGATGCGTTTACCGTTAGAGACGCGAACGAAGACGGGTTTGTAAAAGTGTTAAAAGTAGCGATGGCGAGTAAACGCAATAACGGGAAAGAATATGCAACAAAAATGATCCTTTCACCAAAGCTTTGAGACGAAAAAAAAAATTAATTTTTACCGCGCATTTAAAAAGCGTTAGATCTGAATTAATACGTGTGATGAATGGCTGTGCGTATTTTAGATAAGAAAAAATACAACGGCAGGTTTTAAACGTAAAGCGGCGACGAACGAAAAGCTGAGCTGTACCGTTCGTACTCCCATGTCGTATAATAAACTTTACCGTGCGGCTTTAACGTTTTTAGATTTAGACTTTTGCTGATGACCCAAGGTAAGTTGTTTTTTAACGTCGAACCTGCGGTATTTCAATGAATTTTTGTTTTTCATATTCACGAATAAATAAATTGAAAAAAAAATTGAAAATGCAGTGGCCGCCACTGGACTTACCTTCGGGAATTGACGTTCGCATATCCGGAATTTTCTCTTCTGTCGCTGAAAGTCTCTTGCGCACTGGCGACGTTACCGTTATTTGTGCTCTTCAATTTATGGAGAATGTTCGTCATCGGCTCGACCGCGTCATAGAGATCGACTATAGGGCCGGCGGGAATAACGTTTATCACATCCATCGCTATACTTTTGTTGACAATTTCTTCCTCCAAACGAGTGTCCAATTCCTCGGTCGAGCACTCTTTCTCGTAGCCGTTAAGTATGCAACGTATCGCCTGTGCCCGTAGTTTCGTTATGTTACTGTCGCGAATCGCTCGGATCGATGTGACCGGTATCGTTTCCTCGTTGCCGTAATCAACGTAGAATACCGTCACCGTGTCGCCGCACAGCTTAGCTATCTTGGCTCGGTACCTGTAATTCACAAATTCCACATTAATTTAACGAAATGTTGTTCGTCAGTACTTCACGATTCAAGGTCATTCATTAATTTATGAAATTTCTTATCATCAGATTAGAGAGTGAGTCTCTTATTTTTGCAAACACCGAAAAAGTTTAAGTTAACAGAATGAAATTTTGTTAATAAGAAAGCAAAGTGAATTATTTGTAAGTAAAACCTCATGCACAAGAACAATAAATGTAACGTTCATTCGATCGATTTACCATTGAGAATCCACCGAGGAAAGTGCAATGCATTGAAGACCGGTCTGCAGTTGATTTGGTCTGAAAGGCGGAGCGATCTTGACGTACTCGGCAATGTAGTTCTTGAGCTGCTCGAGTCCCGGAGCGTCGGTGTCGAGCTGAACGAAGAATTTGTTGCAAGACTCGACGTAAATAACCATGACCAATTCCCTGGCTCCCTGGTTGAGTCTGCACGGACCCGGCCACGTAGCGCCAACGTCAGGAAATGCCATGCGCAATATGTCCTTGACGTTGCATCCATTGTCGTAAAGATCGCCGTACTGAATGAGCGGCGATCCTTCGGACGGTCTCACGTGGAGAGTCAGAATTTTACCGCCGCCAACGAGAGTCTTGAAGTATTCCTTCATCTCCTCGGTTACGTTCAGCTCGCTCACGTTGCTCAGAGTGAAGCGTATCGAGAGCACGTTGGGATTTATAAATTGTCTCGGCAATTGAAATATGTCGGTGTAGTTAAGAACCTCGCCGTACCCGTAGTCGACGTAGTGGACCTTGCAGCAGTGCTCGGTAACCTTGCCGACCACCGCGCGAAGCAGCAAATTATTGCCGGTGTAACGTCCGAGACAAACGGAACCGATCAACGGTGGCTCGGCGAGCGGTTGCGGCACGAGAGAGTTTATGCTTTCCATCAGACTCTTGAGCTCCATGACCGTGCTGCTCGGCTGTACGGCGAACATTAGCGGACCATTCTCGACGTAGGAAACGAGAACCTCGTGCTTCGAGCCGATATCGAGTACTCGAGTTCTGAAACCGCTGGCCTCCTCGACCGGCGACGGCGACGAAGTCAGAGGCGGTTGGTGTCTCGACAACGGAACGACCGGAGGGGCCACTCCCGGCGGTGGATGAGCTCGCCAATTATCGTGAACGGGATTTCCGGGATACTGGAGACCGCGCTGCATCGGTTGCTGAGGAATCTGTCTCATTGCCGCGTAAGCCACTGGCATCGCGTTCTCTCGAATGCGCGGAGGATGCTGGACAAGATGATAGGTCTGTGCCCTGTGAAGTATAAAATATTAACTTTTTTTTCTTTTTTAGCAAAAAAAACGCCATTAACTAGTTTTATAAAAATTAAAGTTCTTTATTTAATTTATGAGTAGTCTATTCATTCATTGTTTTTTCAATTTTTCATGATGAAACGGAATATATACGATTTTTTGGGTTCTAACATAAATAATTTGATGCATACAATTTAATATAAATATTACATTGTAATCAAAGTTAATAGAATGTGAATAAATAGTTTATGTTAATACTTTTTTTGAATTTAATGAAAAATTAGTACAAAATGAATGTAACATAAAATCAATGTGATATATAATTAATAAGCGAATTATTTGTTTTTTTCTGTATTTTTGCATTGCTCTGATGACTAAATATTACTTTGGTGGGAGTTGAGCCAATTACAGTAACTTTTTACATTCTGCATTTAAATGAAAAAAACGATAAGACAAAAAAAAAGTTGTAAATCGCAACGTAGAGGAGAATAATTACCTGAGAATATCTTGCACCGACGCCGGTACAGCCATGTGCTGGTTGACTAGAAAATTCCCAAAATCCTGGTCATTAACTAGCATGTTTATGATGCGTCGTTTGCCGCAGACACCGACCAGTCTGGCACGATACTCGTTGTATCGAAGGTTTTTCAGGATCATGCCCAGTGACTGAACGTCCCAAGTTTTGTCTTGGGACGAAACATCGCCGAGTATGAATTCAGATGCTTGAGGCAGAATCTGAAGCAGCTTCCGCGTGTCTGGTATATCGTCCGGCAGCAGTCTTATGTCAGCCGCTTGAAGTAGCTCAGTGTTGCCATAATCGATGAATTTAACGACGTACATATCGCCCGGGTGGAGTTCCAATATCTTGGCTCTATAATATGCCTGTTCGAACATAGCGCAGCATATCGTGTTCAGATGGAGGCCTCCGGTCCTCGCGGACGGAGTTCCGAGTCCCTCCGCGAATTGCGGTGTCAAACGTCCCATTATCTTTTCGACACTGACGGAACTGTTGTGATCGGTTTGGCCGAATATCCGCAGGAGCGGACCCTCGCCGTCGACGTGGGTCACGAAGACCGTGAAATTCGTATTGTCCGGTAGGATCGTCATCGCGAACGGATTCGTGCTTTTTTACGTTGTCTCGGTTCAACGATCGGACTTTCTCGTTTTCTCCGGGCCGAAACGTTCGTTTCTTTGACGTCGTCGCTCGATTGTTTTCCTTATCTCTCCTTGGAACGTCTTGGACGAACGACGGTCAACATAATACTGGCACGGACAGACGCCGTGCAGCGTCTCGCCGGTTTTTTTCTTTTGTTTTGTCACCCTCGTGTAGCAGTCCTCTCGGTAACTAATCTCTCGATTATACGGAACGATTGTCGCTAATTGTGTTACTCGGTAAACAGTTGCGCCTTATGGGACGGACACCACCGCGGTAAGTGATTTCGTGTACTGTTTTCGCTTTTTTTTTTTCTCCTTCTCTACTTTTTTTGTTCTTTGAAAACCGTTGGAAACAAACCTGTGTGCGTCGTGTGTGTTCCCTAATGTATGTGACGGAAGGACTCGACCTCCGTCTGCCTCCGCTCTCCTACGGGAGCCCCGAAAAACTCTTCCAGTGTCTTTGTCTCGATTGCAGATGACGGGAGAAAGCTGGTGTTGAGAGCCAAGGAATCCGAGAACTGTTACGCGGGATGTTGTCCGTGTGTCCGTTCTCGTCGGCGTATGTAGATGGGGGGCGCGATAACGTAACGTCGGTGGTCGCGCGCACGAAGCGCCAATCTGAGCGGGATGTTTGAATTTCCTCTCACAACGGTCCGGTGCGACGTTCTGGTAATGTGCTGAACTTTGATCTTGAAAATTTTTATGTTACTGACGGATGTTTTCACTCTTAGAGAAAAAAATATTGACTTTCGAATGGTCTCTAGGAGCTTTCTCTAACGCATTCGAGGTATATTATCGATACGCTTTAGCGGAAAATATTTCAATTCTAGGAACGATGTATTCTACTCGTAGGCTAGGGTGAACCTGACTGACTTTTTAAGCCCCGATGTACACTGGGGCTAAAGAGTCTGTATCGCCCGGCGGGGTGAAGATCGGCCAATCGCTGAGATTTTTACCCTTCCTCAAGAGCCGGCAAGAGTGATGAGCAGGTCAAGGATGGGTGGCTTCCCACCCTCTCCCGCGCACCCTGGGAAAGGGCACGAAGCGAGCTCGCCACTTTTGGCGACCACATGGCCCGCTTTCTATTAAAGAAGCGAAAGCGAAGAAAACCCTCGGTCCTCTTAGAGTGGCTCTTAAGGGTTCTTTAGAGGATAGTTTATTGTCTTCTACAGCCGCTGACCCCTTTGTCGTAAACTTTTTGTAGAATTTTTTCTTACATTTACACATGCCTCATTTATTGCCTCTATATTTGTTGGTGTGCAGCGCGCTTTGTCTCGTTCGCCTCGACATTTGCCAAAAATGTGTTCCATCAACGTTAAATTCCATTAACATTGTTCTCATAACTGCACTTTGACATCGAACGTTTCAGTAAAGCGCGATTTGATGGAGCATTGGTACCTTTTGTAGGCGAATTTTCTAAATTTTTTGCACGATAATCGCGGCCGACAGCTGAGAGAGATTTCAAACGTAATAGTTTTGACTTTGGCGAAGGTAGCGAGCGAATATTAAAACGTGGAACTCACATGACGATTAATAATTTTGTCGCACAGACAGTTTATATTCATATCGATTTATTCTCACGTAATACAGAATATAATTGTATTCAATATATTTTTGTTTTGATTTATTAAATAATAATACTTCAAACGCGAATTCACTTATGATACTGTGATTTTCTTCTTGTTGTCGTCGTCCGAATCATTCCACGAAACCGTGTTATCAACATGCAACACGAGACTTCGTTATGCTTACAGAGGCTTCTCAGAAGCCTTCAAACGCACAACTGTACGCATAGAAACTTAAATAATTTTTTATGGTCGGATTTTTTCATCCTTATTTTTTCGTAGCTTGTACTCATCGGTACTCATCTTGCACATTGCCGTTCGATTATTGAGCAAACGCGATCGGCTTATCAGCAGGTACATTAATAACATGAGAGGTATCTTTTTAGAATAGAAAGGTCCTACGGGAATGAACGAATCTCGAATTCCCACGGAGCAACGCGAGCTCACGGTACGTGTAAAAAAAAAGATAAACGCAACGGAACTTATGTTAGAATATAGAAATATTATGCGAACAACTGGCAGAGATTTGAAGATGGGGGGGGGACAACCGGTTCATTTTTTCTTTTTGTTCTACGTTCAGGGCCGCTGTGGGTACGCAACGACGCCGTAGACAATCTCGTGCACTCATTTGCGCATTCTCTTAATCGTTATCTTCACCTGAAGAGTACGTGGGATTCGACGCTTCCAGCCAGAGCATCGTAGAATTATCTGAAAATGATCCATCGTCGATGTTCTCTTCAACCTCGTTATCGCTATTTATCGAGAACTGGGAATCTCTCATAACGTCTGTTAGTACTAAGGAACGCATTTGCTCTAAAACCTGATGCAGCGAGTCCGATCGCGGATCGTTCCTGTCCGTCAGCGGCGTCGCGTCTCCGCTCGCGTTGCCTCCTGCCGGCGTCTGTGGGGTGTTGCTCGGTGGTACCGGAGTGTTTGTTCCATCGCCCGTACCTGAAGACGATGCAACGTATTGACAACGAGAATAACAATTGCAGAACTGCCGACGGCCTGAAGAGCCTCGTCTTTAGAAAAAAATGTTTAGGGAAAGTACCCATGGTGTCGCTCGCAGGACTAGCTGGTCTCTCGGCTCCACGAATCTCTCGAACGATCTGAACTTCGTCGTCCTGCTGCTGCTGAGCATTGAGCCTCAGTCCGGCGACACCCTTCTTCGGTACATTATACAAATCCCGCTTTATCCTCCGATGCCTTGACGGATCGTTCCGACGTAGCTGAAGCATCGAACCGAAATCCGCGATGTACAGGAATCCGGCTATGAGCAGCTCGCACGTACGTTTTCCCTGCTTGTAGGCGGTCTCGAGCTCGTGACTCGTGCGTTGATCGTATTGCCACCATCCTGCAAAAATAGATCACTTGAGATATCAATTCACGATGCTTGAGGAAGCACGAAATGATTCTCTTTTCTTTTCTCCGGATCGCGGTACCCGCATCGAAGCGGGAGGTACTGGGGGAAAAAAAATCCAAGTCGTTACGATCTGCAAGCATATTTATTTTCAATACTAATTATATCGAATTATAATAGTAGATCATAATATATATTATTTGGTAAAAATTGTACTCTGGCTGTATTTATAGTATATTTTCGAAATGATTATTCAACGATGTTTCGAATGCCTGCGTTTTTATTTTGCAACTCGATAATTGTAGACCACCGCGTAGTAAGTTTGTACCCGGGCTCTAGTAGTGTCGTTTAAAAATATTCTGCTTGAAGTATTCATGCCGTTATTAGAACATTTATCGATGGTGATCGAACGTCGAACACGCAAAAAAAAATTGCGGTCATCTTACACCCGCCACTCCCTTGCACGGAACGTGTCCAAAGTCCCGTTTAATGTTACGTTTGTAACGCGGTTGGTACTTTTTGTACTGTATTTTATTCGCAAAGTCGATGACGTACAGTACGCCGCAAATTAAAATTTCACACTCCGTTTGGCCTATCCCGTAAATAGCTTCCAAGTCGTTGCTGGTCCTTGGGTCATACTTCCACCAACCTGAGGAACGGGGTATTGTAAAATTTCGTTTCCACCCGTATTTACGGGCCTCTGCGGGCAATTGGTAGCGTCTTGTGAATTTATGTTTCGCCCCACCAATGCACGATCGTTTAGTACAACGGTTATTGAGATTATGCGATACATACTCAGTCGGTACAAAAAATTGTAAAACATTTTTTTTTTTAGTTTCCAACATGTTTGCTTTTAACAAATTACTAGATTATTAAGAAGTTATTGGTTGAAACCTTTAGTTTAAACAAATTACTAATGTTTCGCACCCTTGTTGATAAATACCAACTACAGTTTTTTTTACACGCCAAACATTTTTTTACTGATCTTGAGGGCATGTGATATTGACTGTATTCTCTGCGCCTATTAATATTTCAGACAAAAGAAAATCAGGTTTTGATGTATCTATATATAGTCTACGAAAACCTAATTTATTTTCTCCAAAATATTAACAGTCGCTAAGAAAATAGTGAAACAGATTTGTTACCAACCAACTCTGTATCACATGCCTTTAAGAGGATGTGAAATTATTTATTACCAGCCATGGTAAATAATTTAACATGCTCTCAACAACAGACAAATCTGCTTTTGCAATCCAATTTTTTTTCTTTGAATGAAGATTGATTTTATTATGCTGTATGTATTTCACTCGGCACACTGTTTTTGTATTTCTATTTCGATGTGCTGTCAATAAATTATTATCGTCATTATGACTTCTGTTTTATCTATTCTAGTGTCGTTATCAGTGAGGAGCAGGCCCAGAGGGAATTCTGAAGTGCTTTAAATAAAAAAGTATCTTTACCATTTCTACCCTCGTAGAACCACTGGTATTCCTCCTCAACCGTCACGGGTTTGGCATCCTCCTCCACCTCAACCAGCTGAGGGCGTTCCACAAAGTCTGCTGGAATTTCCTGACGGCACATGGGGCAACGCTTGCTCTGGTTTGCGACTCCTTTCACACAGAGGTAACAGAATATGTGACTGCACGGTAGACGCGCAGGATGTATGCACTGCTGAAGGCACACGGCACATTCCAATGTCGTGGATGTTCCTGGCGATAATAAAAAATAGTTTTTCGATAAAATATGTAACAACCGATTTATTTAATTTTAGAAACGGTCGTCACCATAAATAAAAAAAACATTACGAAACACACGTGATAAATGATATGAGACGAAACGAGTATGTGCATTTATATTTTACCGTCTTTCTCGTCGCTGTCCTTTTCCGGTTCCTTGAGAAGCGCATCGCTTTTGTCGGATTCCTCGATCTTTGCGTGTGCCATCTCGCGATTCGTCTCCTAGCAAACTGCCGAATATTCAATTGGTGTACGTAAACATAAGCTCGCCCGTAAACATGCTTGGACCTGTCTTCGTTGCTGCGCGTCACTTATCGTCGGCCATTTTCGTTGTTATGATCGTAGCTGCTCAGATTACTCATTTGTTCACAGTGCGCAGTAACGGTTTTTCATAGGTTTTCAAAAAAAAAAAAATTGTTTTGCTTACGTTCGGACCCACCGGCGTGACGGCTCAGCGAGGATTCCTCATGAATAACGAACGTGTAATAAATACGTACATACCGAGTAAAGTTTAGCCGTTGATAACTTCGGCTGTGATATATCTACAGCCGTTGGTAGTTCTCATGGTATTTGTGTTTGTAAACATTGACTTTTAAACAGGCCCAGGCCTGACTTGTAGGTCACTTCTAGTCGGCGATTTTCACGATCGAGGATTCTCAAAAAATTAATAGGTTCTCAGTGAGCAATGACGCGTTTTCATAGTAAAAAAAGAAAACATAAATATGTAATATTTACATTCGGTTGGACACCACGGTATATTGATTGCTAGCGTTTTGTCAAGGGCGTCTCGTGCTTGTCGCACTCGAGTGACCAATCGTTTAATTTCGTCGTGAGTGCTGAACGATCGATAAATAATTTAATATCTCGTAATCCTTTGCATACCGAGTAAAGATTCGCCGTTGGTAACTGCGGCAGTGACATATCCGCCGTCGCTGCATATTGTCATCGTACGCGTTTTTCTACGGAGTGCAAACATCGTACAGCGGTCAGCACGGAATCGTTCGACGCAACAAGAAGGCAGTACCGAGCGATGTATACACGGCGTCAGGATTCAAAGGTAACGATCACGTCCGAACACCAAAGATCTTTGTTATTTATTTATTTATCATTATTATTTCATTATCAATATCTCTTTCTAAAATGTACAACGAGCGAGCCCGATTACCAAATTCAAGTAAACGGCAGTGGTAAAGTTCAATGAGAACAAAGGGATCAGATGATGCGAAAGATACAAACAAACAATAAAAACATTTTTATAACTTTCGCTGAGAAATCACAATAATGCGCGTATTTTCGTAGTTTCTTCGTCAGTAACGATAAATAGTACACTGTAGCAGTTCTCGGAGACGATTCCGAGTTGATTCCAGGAAGGCGGGAGGGGGGAGGGGGAGATTCGAGAGTCAAGTATTACAGAAAGGTCGAACGCGAGAGACGAGAACAGTTGGTTGTTGACTAGGGTATATAGAACTATGAGACGGCGACTTCGCCGGGTAGCGAGACGCACAAATGTGGAAACGCAACTTCTTTTTTCCTTTTTTTTCTTTTAATCCAGCGAGAGTACGGACTCGATCGACGTTCGATTTCTCGGCTGGAGTCTAGGTCCGCCAAGATAACTCAGTGGATTGTCGTAAGTCCTCTTGTCGTCGGCGAGAAATATCGGCGACACGTGCAGTATCGTCGGCTTCGCGCGATCTGGAATGAACAGCGAGAAAATTTCGATACTAACGAAAGTCGTAATAACGTGAGGCTGGATCGATACATACCTGGCGAATTTAGTTGTTGTCCCGGGATGATTTGCCGGCCGTTCGGCGTAGCCGCCTGTGCAACAGATATTTTTTTAGCTCTGTGTACGCCTTCGACACATACGTCGCGAAAGGCATCGACATTACCGCGGGCATAACTCGAAGGTCGGAAGAGATCGAACATTTTTGTTTGTTAGTGCGGTCGAATTATTGAAGCTTCTCACTTACTTCGGCATTCTCGCTTCCAGTCGCATAAACAATAGGCGGTTAATGATAAAGTAAATGATGTAAATGATGAACAAACAAAAAAAAGTCTTTGGCGGCACACATATCGGCGAGACACTCAGTGACGATTGATGTTTTACGACAAAGTAAGTACAATATGTAAAGCGGCATGGATGATTGGTCGCGTTTCTCGAGAGTCCGGCGCTGCACAGGCTAAAGCGTAACATGCAATGAGATGAACCTTTTTATCGTATCTCGAATGGAATCGTCGCCATCGGCGCGCTAATTTGGTAATAACTAAGAGTGACAGAGCGATGCAAAAGAGAAACGTTCCGATAGTAAATTCGTATATTTTGTTTTTTTATCCTCTCTCATATCGTTGTTACTTCAAAAACATGCTATATAAAATAGTTTATTTGCTCTCAGGCTATCATGACTCAAGGCAGCGAAAATTCTATAGTAGAGAAAAATTGTCACAAAATATTATTGCTACGGTATAGATATTATAGTTATATATATATATATTATAAATGTATATATTTGGTGCTTCAGCGATAACGGATGCAAATCGAGACTGTTTTTTTTTCTCCCGATTGATCAATAATCGTAGTTATATTGTCGTTCACGGACGACGAGGAATTGTACCTCTAGAGTTGAAGGGCCCCTTGAGTCTCGTCTGGTTTCGTAATGGAGTTTAACGGTATCACATTCTCCTCGATACTCGTCCTAGACCAATTCTTTATCTGAAAATATTTCGTTTTTTTTTGTTTCTATGAGAGAACACATGTTTCAGTGTACACTGATGTACACGTTAATCACCCGGCTCAAGAGCCTTCCTGTACGCGTTTTAAAATCGTGAAACACGATTTACGACAAGATGTATCGTTCGTCAACATAACCTCTTTAACACCGCACACCGGTTCGACCGACCCGGCGTCTTTATTGTGGCATTGCATGGCCAAAAATCATTAGTTTTCAGATTCATTGTAGTGAAATCGAAACGCCAGAATGCAAGCAACACGTCTGTCGCCATAAACATAAAGTAAATATTATAAAAGTTACACGCCTTAGAAACTGGCCTAGTTTTTTTTAATCGAGATTTTCTCAAAAGGCCTCCACCGGACCCGTTTATGGTGTTAAAGGATTACAGATGAATATCGATCGAAGGGTGATCGTGAGATATGCGGTGAGACACCCAGCTCGCTACCACAAGCACAGCACACACATCGCCCCGTTGACCAAAAAACGTTAAAATATCGAAGAAACTAAAAAACGAACGTGAGATGAGCCTCGTGACTATTTCCTAACGACGAAACTCGGATTGTTAAGTACTTCGTCATTTGATAAGATAAACGGGCCGTTAATTGACCCTTCGACTATTAATCTATAAGAAAAAAACCGCATTCTCATGAACACGATGCTAAAAAAAATTAAACTTGTACATTCGTTCACGATCAGCCTTTCGAACTAGGAATAATAAAAATACTGTGTAATCGTTACGAGTGCGACTCGCTGAACCGATCAATGATAATACTAGATATTATAATCCGTGCAACGAGTTTCAAACTAATTTATGATAACATTCCGATGGATCGTTATTCGCGCATCGGAGAATCGAGCAATTTGGCCTTTACTCTCTCGATGGAAATGCTCTCCGGGCGTTTTTTGTAACCGAAAGTCGACATGGCATTGAGACCTCGGAGATCGAGGCTCGCCGGTCTCGTCGGTGACGTCGACGATTCTAGAGTATCCTCGCGAGCCTCATCGTCGTTAAAATTCGTTGGAATCTCGTTGGTCCTTATCTCGTTGATACTGGTTACCGAGAAATTCGTTTCCAGCATACGCTTTCCGTGACTCGCCGGTACGAAGGCTTCGCTTCTGGAATATCTCCCTAACAAGGGATTTCTTACCGGCCTCACGAGGACCTCGGCGTCGGTTTCGTCGACGTTCATCCCAGTTTCCTCGTCGTAATCTGCCTCGTCGTCGACTTCGTCCTCGGCGTTCTCGTCTTCCTCCTCGCGTTCCTCCAGCTCCGGCTCTTCTCTGAGATCCTCCATCGACTGTTAAACAATCACGGATTCATGATGATAAACCCGAGTTCAAGGTCGACACCGCCTAAAAGGGATTTTCAGCCAGGGCGCGCGCGCGTCAAGCAGGGAGAAACGAGAAATGTTTTTCAGAGCATGCGGGAAACCCCCCAACTCGTGCTCAGTCGGTAGCAAAGATGTTGATAATCTTCGAATGCCACTCATTATAGTTTTTATTACCGACTGAGTCGGTTTCACCTCGCCTTAAGGTGAGGCTGAAGATCAACATAACCTCAAAATATTTTGAAACCATTTTCTTCGAAACGCTTTTATAAAAGAAAAAGAAAATTGCGGGGCGCACTGCGTTAATCGAACACGTAGTGCGCCCCGCAATTTTCTTTTTTTTTTTTTATAAAAGCGTTTCGGAGGAAAATGGTTTCAAAATTTTAACTCTGTCTCTCTCGCACTCATGCGTGTTTAGCCTCCCCTTAAAATGAAGCGAAGGTGACGTGACGAGGCCATGAGTGTGAGAGAGATAGTTGCAATTTTCAAATTAACTTTATTCAATGGTGCTAATTTCTTTGAGAAACAGATTAATTCGGGCCGGGTGCGAAATTACCGGGTGCATCCGGCTCGAATTTGTTTTTCCTCAAAAAAATTAACAGACTTGAGAAAAGTTCATTACAGTTTTCATTACCGACCGCGATATTTCACTTCCCCTTAAGACTATATGAAACATCTCCTCCGTCCATCCCGGGCTCAGTCGGTATCAAAAACTGTAATCAACTGTTCTCACGGGTTCTTGCGTATATAGTGAAAAGAGAAGTCTCATCGGAAGCGGACATCATCTCGGCTTTCGATGAGACTATTCTTTTCACCGTCGATGCGAGATCCCGTAGGAAAAGTTGATTACAGTTTTTATTATCGACCGCGGTATTGCACATGCTCTTCAGAGCATCTGAGCTGCTTTCGATTTGGCGTTTTTGTCGTTATTACAACGTGACTGCGCATGCGCATAGTCGTTATCTGGTACGAATTTTCACCAAAAAATGACCACGCGCATGCGCTCGGTCGGTTTTTGGTGGAAATTCGTACCACAAAACGATTGTGCGCATGCGCACCATCATTATAACGCCAAATCGAAAGCACCTCTGTAATACCCGATCGGCAATAAAAACTGTAATTAGCTTCTCTCACGGATTTTGGCATGTACGGTCAAAAGTTGCCCAGATTAAACACTGACGGCACGGAATCTACTCGATACTAGCACGGGAACGCACGCCGTGCCGGTACAATGCAGACATGTATGTCCTCGTGTGACGATACTGTGACGGCACGGCTTTTTGATACTAGACTGCTGCTTTCACAATCTCGACGTGAAGTCCACAGCGAGCTGGAACTGTGCAAGCAGCTTCCGGTATCAAAAGGCCGTGCCGTCACAATATCATCACATGCGGACATACGTGTCTGCATTGTGCCGGCACGGCATGCGAATGTTACGGCACGCTTTTCTTTCTGGGTGATTACAGTTTTTGATACCGATTGAACCTGGGATGGATGGGGAGGGAGGTGTTTCATATGGTCTTAAGGTGATGTGAACTACCGCCGCCGGTAACAAAAGCTGTAATGCATGCCGTTTTGAGACCGCAGACCGCAGAGGAAAAAGAAAATTGTCTTTCCCTAGGGAATCGACAGATGTAGGGAATAGTATATTATACCACAAGGGAGGAAAGTGCGTTTTTCACTGAGCGTGAAGTTTGATTCGAAGAAATTCACACGCGGTGAAAATGCACTTCCTCCCTTGTCGCATACGATATTTTTTTCCGCTTTCGTTAAAATAAACACATTTCTTGCGACGCAAAATCGTCATCTTCGCCAATGACCGTCACTCCTCCGGGAGTAATAGAGCTTCCAGCGGGAGTAATGAGCCCTATTACTCCCTAGGGAGTAATGAAAGTGTACTGCATATGCGCACATATTAGTAATGATCATCGGTCAATAATAGGCTATTTTCTGTCCGTATTGCACGCAAGAAATGTGGCTATTTTAGCGAAGTCGGGAAAAATAGTATATTGCCCCACGAGGGCGAAAAAGTGTTTCGCATGAGAGATGTACGAAATTTTTCATTACAAGGTGCGAAAATGGTGGTTTTACGCACGCGTAGCGGCCGGAAAAGTGGCCATTTCCGCACCGAGTGATAAAAAGACAATTACCGTTTTCCTCGGCAGTCTGTGATCTCAAAACGGCATGCAGTACAGTTTTCGTTACCAACTGGGTGCGGGGTAGTTGGGCGGGGGGTTGTACCACATCACCTTAAGAGCACGTGAAACACTATGGAGTGCGAGAGAGATAGCATCAGTGGCGCTCTCGGCGGAGCGAGAGAGACACGGTGAGAACGTGTTTCACATGCTCTTAAGGTGAAGTGGTATAACCCCGCACCGACCCTCGCCGCGTCCAGTTCGTAAAAAAAACTGTACTGAATACCGTTTTGAGACCGCGGATCGCCGAGGAAAATGAAAATTGTCTCTCCCCGCATCTGCTGATTGCCCAGGAAAAGACAAAACGGCATTCAGTACAGCTTTTGTTACCGGCGGCGATATTTCACATCACCTTAAGGCTATGTCGAACAGCCTCAGTCGGTATCGTAAATCTTAAGAAGGGAGTCTCGCTGCGCGCTGACTTCGCATAAGTTCGACAACGATAAGAGAAAATTGCAAGCTCTTCTTGATGGTGTAAAAATCTGAAAAAAATCATGTATACTAAAGGTACTGAGAAGATTTTTCAGATTTTTAAGTAATCGTTGATTTTTTTTATAGAACTGAAATTAACGATTACTTAAAAATCTGAAAAAATTCATACGTATTCAGAAAAATAAACGAATCATTTTCATAAAAAAACAGTTTTGTTGCCGAGTTTTGTTGCCGGGTAATTTGTTAACCAATTAATTTTTTGATGAATTTGTTAATAACATTTTGCAATTATTATTATGCAAAATTAATCTTCTCACTACCTTTAGTATAAATGTTTTTTCAGATTTTTACACCATCAAGAAGTACTTGCAATTTTCTCTTATTGTTGTCGAACTTATGCGAAAAAATATGGTATCCTTTGGGCAAGAAATAGGATTACCGTTTTTGTTACCAACCGAGGTTTCGCGTCGCATTAAAAAATCGCGTTTTGGCTATGCAATCAGGGCGGTATCAGTATCAGTATCAGGGGCTCATGCAAATCTGAACAAGCATGGAATGGAAACGCTCTGTCTCGCTGGTAATTAATTCCAGGCTCATTCACTGTGATAAAATTGTAATCTGCATTCCGTGTCTACGGGTAATTGAGTCGTGCGAACGTTAATCTATTTCGTTAATACCCTTCGATAGGCAGCCCGCTTCAAAGCCAAACTCTCAAGCGTTCAAAGCTATGCGCGTGTACGAACATAATTTAGAACGAAGGCAATTTCCGTTTCTCAATTGTTACCTTACCATAAATTTCGCGCGAAATACGAAAGTCTTTAATTTTCCCTCTCTGTCTCTCTCTCTCTGTAAGTGGGATTCGTCCCGTAATAATGTAAATAAATAAATAAATAAATAACAAAATTTAAAAATAATAAAATTGTGTTTTAATCGCTCGTGAATCGTGCAAAAGGAAATGCCTTGGTTCTAGACCAGCGTTCGCATCGAATTATTGAACGAATAAAAAAATGTTAAAAGATCTTTACGAATGGATTCGGTTTCGCAGGTTTAGAGACGGTGCCTGTATTTACCCCTAGAAGCTCCTTTTTCTCGGGTTCTTCGTCTGCTGAAAGTAAATCGTATTAGTCACTGGTTAATCGATCACACGTAAGATAATTACGATATCGACCGCCAAGAAACAGAAGGGCCTATCTCTGAGTTATGCATGTTAAATTGTGCCGGATACGCCCTTCTCTCTCTAGGACTGTGTCTTCAATGTGCTCGTTCAGCGAGACGATTACGCACCTTTAGTAACTTTTTTGTCGTTGATGTCATTTTTAGGTTCGGAGTTTGGCACGGGCTTGTAGTCCTTCGGAGCGGATTTGGCATGAGTTCCGTTTGGCCGTTTCTCGTCCTCGACGACGGTTTTGAAGCCGACGCTCTTCACACCGGTGGAAGGAACGACGGAATCCGTGTAAGGCGGCTGCCACCTCTGGGTCCCGGACGGGGAGCCACCTCCGCTGCCACCCCCGGCGGCACTCGATGCGCCGGCCCTTCTGCGCTTTCGATCGCGTCGAGCGCTTCTCAAAACTTCGTAAGTGCAGCCTATCACAGCAGCGACGAAGATGCAGCACAGGGCTATGAATATGTAAGTTCCGGCTCCTTGTTCCTCGTGGGTCTCGTCGGGATAGAGAGACTTGTACAGAACTCGCTCCGGTGGATCCTCGACCCACGCACGATCGCGGCCGTGCTGTTCGAAAAAGCAGTAACGATTATTAGTTGACACGTCGATAAATTCGCCACACTTCCATCTCTAGATGAAATTCTAAACGGACTACCGGAGAAGAGAGTTTTTATTTAATTCTGGTAAAGATTAATTTTATGCTGAGAGAGCATTTCTTGGACTTCTACATTTTGGTAGAGTTGTTACGTGTCAGAGTTGTCAAAGATGGGTTCACTATGGTCGAGTATTTATTTGTCTGGTGGGGAAAATTTCGGGTGGAATTTCGAGGTTCACCCAATTCGAGCTCAGTCGGTAACAAAAAGTGTAATCCTATGTTTTTTTACAACAGAACTGGAACTGTGGCATTTAAATCTGTGACATGTGAAACGACTCAGTCGGTAACCAAAATCTGTAATGAACGCGGTTCAGAGATCGTAGACTTTTCGGGAAAAAGCAAAGCATTAGCGGATCTACAATTTAAAACCGCGTACGATTATGATTGCGTTTTATGCGAAACGCCAACCGGTTTTAAATGGCATTGATTCGAAAAGTGCATCTGCCTCTCTCGCACTCACATGTCACGTGGTACATCTTTCACATGGCCTTAAGGGGAAGTGAAACGGCTGTGCGTGCGAGAGAGATAGTTGCAATTTTCAAATTACTTTATTCAATGGTGCTAATTTTTTTGAGGAAAAAATGAAACTGCAAACTTGTATCTGAGGAAGACTTTTTGATTTTGCGTTTTTTGGCATAATAACATGATTGTGCGTGCGCACGGTTTTTTTTGGTAGGAATTCATATCAGAAAATGACCGTGCGTTTGCGCAATCACGTTTTAATAAGAAAACACGTCAACTCGAAAGCACCTCTGTTCCATGGTCGTTACCACTACAAATCAAAATTTCATCAGCTTTGGAAAAAAAAAAAAAAATAGTACTTCAGTCTTCATTGCCAACCGCGATATTTCACATACAATAGAATCATCATACAGTAGAGATGTTTTCCAGGAGAATTATTATATAGTAGAATAGTGGCTGGTAGAGATGTAAATGTGTCGTTAATTGAATTGGCATAGATAAAAATTGAGACAGACCACGCTGTCGTTTCTCGGTGGCTCGAGACCCCGCGGCTGAGCGTGAAAGACCGCGCACTGCGCGCTTCGAACACCCGCCGGCATCGTCGCTCTCACAGTCTCACTGCCCTTCTTCGTGAACAGCATGTACTCCTCCAGGGGCTTCATGCCGGCCCCGTCGTTTATCGACACGACCACGTCTGGTAAAAAAATATCGCCAGATTGAGAAAAAAAAAATCACGCATCCAAAACTGCGGACAAGGATTGAAGAAATAGCTCACTGCTGAGACAACCGGTGTAGCCTTTGTAAGCGCTGAATCGATGATCGGTAGTGTTCACACCGCCGAGTTGGATCTCCGTCGATCCAGGCGATTCCTCCTCCTCCTCGTCGTCGTCCTCGCCGATGCTGAGCACGGGGATCGGCATCAACTGTACGGGTTCGCGATCAATCAGCAACGTGGCCGTGTTGTTGTCTCTCACGTAGTAAACGCTGTGTCTCGCACCGTTCAGAAAATTTCGGTCGTTCAGACGAACGCCGTAAGCCGAGCCTTCCCTGTCCTCCTCGAAGATGAGCTGGCCCTCCGAGGTCAGTGCGACGAGCAGGTAATAACTTCTTCTGAAAAATGGTTGCTCGATAGTTCCGTCAATCATTGCGTCAAATCAAACCACTCCGCCTGATTTCCCTAGCGGGTTCGGCCACCGTGAAAATCAGCGATGGTTACCACCAAGAACACCACAGTGGTTTAGTGTCAAAACGTAACCGCACAAACCACTGTGAAAACTACAGGCCCAGCGGGCCTGTTCAGAGGAAGGCTTGCGCCCTGGTGGCTTTCTAAATAATCACCATCCGGACGACCGTACAAACCACCGTTGGATTAAATTTAAATAAGCTTGCGACACGGTGGTTTTATGAAAGTACCGTTCAAACCACCGTCCGAGTAAACTGAAAGGAGCTTGCGAGACGGTTGTTTTACTGTCAAAATCCCCATACAATCACTATTCGGATGAACTCAAAGTACGGTTTCAAACGAATGGGGTCAAAGTTGGTTTCACTTGGAAACCACTGGTGAATTTTTCGTTAAGGGCACCGTGGAAACCGTCGTCGGAGTTGGGCTGTTTCTTCCACCTTGAAATTCCCGATGCGAAATATTAGAAGACAAAGCCATTTTCAAATGACGTCGGGTTTTATCATTAACGATCGAGTATTTCAAGTCCAACCAGTCTTAGGAGGTAACAAAACGATCCGTCATGTAGTTTTGACGACGGTTTTAATAGTAGTTTTGACGACGGTTTTAATAGTAGTTTTGACGAAAATAGCATCGTGTTGCAAGCTCGCTAGAGTTTAACCAGAAGGTGGTTTGAATGGTGGTCATTTAAAAAACCACCACATCATAAGCTTCCCTTGGAACTTTTGGGTCCGCTGGGCCCGTGGTTTTCACAGTGGGTTGGTCGGTTACGTTTTGACAATAAACCACCGCGGCTTTTTCAGTGGTTTGGTCGGTGGTTGAGTCCGTTAGGGTTGCGCTCGGTCGGTAAAAAGAACTGCAATTCATTTTTAAGGGCGCCAAGTTTTTCAAGGAAACTGTAAATGATTAGCATCTATTGAACTATCGGGGGCAGACGCTCGCCAAAAGACGGATTATAGTTATTGTTACCAGTTGAGACTGCGCATCAGCTTAATCACTAAAAATCGGTATTATTGTCGGAACAACAAAAAAATGTCACCTGTTCTCAGTCTGCAGGAGTAGCAGAGTGCTCGTTCTCTGTCGCACGTCGTTCGTCGAAAAAGCCAATTGGATCTTCACCTGGACTACCTCGCCGTCGAAGTCGAAGTCACGCTGTAGAACGCTCTCGCCGCCAAAATCAGCGCCCTTCTCGTCGGCGCAGTGCTCGCCGAAGTACGACGTTAACTCGCAATTGCACGATGACTCCTGCCTCCCGAAATCCTCCGTGCATATTCCCAAATTCTTACACGGTACGGCGTCGCATTTCATCTGGCAATTCGGCAGTACACCCTTGCTACCCTCGTGGTTTGCCTCGCTCGCTAGATTCGGCAGATCCACGAGGTACTCGCCGATCATCAGACCACGGAGACAGCCTACGTACCCTTGAATCAATGTTCCCTCGATACCGACCCGCAGAAGATTGTCGGGATCGAACCCTCCGAGATTTACCTGCATAATAATCATAATCATATTTTCTTGTTTCTTTCTTTATATATACAAAAACATCAAAGATTTATTATGTTGTTAAATTGTAAAAGGGATCTTTTCCCGTCTACCAAATAATCATAGTCATAATCATAATCATAATCATAATCATAATCATAATCATAATCATAATCATAATCATAATCATAATCATAATCATAATCATAATCATAATCATAATCA
>JAPYZD010000144.1:0-53164 GCA_030522725.1 Ichneumoninae sp. B BG-2022a | reverse complement strand
CACGAAACGCAGCACATGACGCAATAATTACGGCATGTGCAGCACGTGCCGTAATTATTGTGTCATGTGCTGCGTTTCGTGCTGCTTTGTCTATCAGGGTAAAATATTTTTTAAATTTTCTGTTTATAAAAAAAAATTGAATTGCATTTTTAAAAAATACTGACTACTTACTCGGGAACACCATCGGGTGGTACAACGACGGACACGATGTTGTCGATCAACTTGTATTTCAGTATCCTGTCGTTCACCGTCGTGGAGGTCAGCGAGGGCGACGCATTGACCTGCCAATAAATCACGCACCCAGCAAGATAAAAACGATGTTTTTTTATCTTCCTCTCGACAACCTACCTCGATGAGCCAAGGCTTCAGCTTGTTATCGATGATGATATCGTAGCCGTAACACTCGAAGCAGTGCCGGTCGTTGGCCATTACTGGAGCAACGGCCTTCAGGGAATGCACTATGCACCAAGATATATTGGCGAACAGCTTCTCCGTCACCGCTTTGCCCCTCGTGCTTTCCAAGTACAGACGCAAGTTCTGCACGCTCAGCTTCCCACCGTGCAGACTGTTGTACTCTTCCTGAAGATCACAATCGTTAAAGAGATCCATGAAGTCTAGTCGGTAATAAAAAACTGTAATAGTATTTTATTTTATTAAAAAAAAACGCCCATTCTCCCAACGATTTTTAATTTACTCGTGCCTCTATGATTTTATATATTTATATAGAAGCAGATGTGAGAAAGTGTAAGACTAGTAAATTTTAGACTTTTTACATCTCTTCTTCTATATAAAAGCTGTCATGTAAAAAAACGTATAAATCGATTTTATGCGATCGATATTATTATTTACAGGAAGTATTCTGTCAATAACTAATAATAATAATCCCAATTATTTTTAATTGACTCGAGTAGCTGTACTCTTCCTGAAGATCATAATCATTAAAGCGATCCATCAAGCTCAGTCGGTAATAAAAACTGTAATCCTGTTTTTTGTTCAGAATGCCGATTCTTTCTCCGGTATTTATTTATCCCAATGATTTTTAATTTACCCGGTACTTACACCGTGCTTCTGTACGGATACGTTGGTGAGATGAACGTACATGTTGTCGAGTTCCTGGATGCTCGTGTCGTATTTAACGGTACAGAAGCGACAGAATCCGAGCTTGAAGAGATAAGCTTTGAGGGGTCGAAACGACGTTATCAGAACATACAGCCGGAGATCGAACTTTTTACCGCCAATCAGAAGAGGATTGTCGATGTACCTAATGAGATCGTTAATAATTATCAAGGTGATGTCGGGAGGAAAACTTATGATGGCGTACCTCGATATCACGTAGGACTCTTTGGAGAGATTGGGATTGAAAGGGTTTCTCGCTTCCCGGGACCATTTCTTCAGTTTGCTGAGTTTGTTTATCAAAAATATTCCGGCTCCTTGGGACTTGCCGCAGGGCTTCATTATCCAAGTACTCTGAGGTGATTTTCGGTATTCCTCCACAAACATGTTGTAATCTGCGAATGGACAATATTGAAGATTTATTAATCATACCGAAGAAACAGTATCGATGAATAATTGATGATAATAAATATTAACACATATAATATTAATAATATTAATATTAATGTGAAAATATTTGTGTAATTATTATAAATTTATCTAATCAACGATATTTGTCGAATAAAATTTGCCCACTTTGGTTGAAAACTTCAAAGGTGGCGGGATGGTCTCACCAGCGGGTAAAACGAAGGTTACGGGTATGAAGTCGAGATGAAGATATTTTCCCGGACCGTCTCCTCGTTCCGCGAGCGGACTTCCCTCGCGCTCGAGATCCTTTCGATATCGCTTTATATTCTTCACCAGGAGATCCTTGCGCGTTAGCTCGTAGTGATTCGGAAAATGATTGATGGTCCTAAGGGAATTCGCATTAATCAATTCGCGTTGATTGCACTCTTATCCGCTGCATCCGCAGCGTAACTCACTGATTATCTCCCATCCTGTAGCCGGTCTCGACGCTGAATATATTTCTGCACGATTGAGTTACCGCCCTGAAAAATAAATCAGCCCTAAATTATACAACGAACTTTAGTAATCAACTCTTTGACGGTAATTATCTGGCATTCTTGCTTATTTTATACAAATTTTCGTTGGTTTTGAAGTGTAAAATTTAGTTGTAGTTGATAGAGGCAGAAGAATAGAAACAGAAGATTCGGTTCCATGCTTCAAATGAAATTATAATTGAAGATAACTCGTTTCGTTCTCGGCAGTAATAAGGAAGACTGTTTGTCTTCCTATTGTATTTAAGGAAGAGTATTGTCTTCCTTAAATTTAATGAATAAACCCGAGCTAAATATTCAACGAATTTTTTCAATTAACTCTTTGTTGTTGATTATATTGCATTTTTTTGTTTTATGCAAATTTTCGTTCGTCTGAAGTTTCAAATGAACATATAGTTGAACATATAAATAATTGAAGACAACTGCTTCGCTCTCGGCAAATATAATCTTCCTTAAACTAGCCCGTTAAAAAAAATAATAATCAGTGTTCAATAAAAAAAACGCTGGGGTAAAGAAATGCGTTGTACCAGTAGAAATTCCAATCATCTTCAGGTCCGACCTGAGTCCAGCCTCTCTTCTCGAAGTTGTACACAATCACGGACTTGTCCATGTCCGTGCAAAACGTGACTTTCATCTTGTCCGGTCCGACCGTCGGAACCCTGAAAAAATATTACAAAAATAATAACAATAATCACCGTACATATAATAATCGCGCGCAACTCCGCCAGTAATTTTATTCGTCCTATACATAAGATATTCTTTCCATATTTTTTCTTCCACTAAAATTTCATTTAAAAAAAAAAACTAAACCGCGACCGCCTCATCGATACGAAAAAGAGTTGAGCTTCCCCTCGAAACTGCTCGACGGCCGAAAATTCGCTCCTGCGAGCGATCGAGCACGCGTTGAATAACTTAAACATAATAAGATCTCTTTCGTACCTTCCATATAAAGTTGCCAAATTGGTGTTTCCAGTTCGTTTACCATCAGCACCGGCCGTGCTCGCCATTATTTACAAATCAACGGCTCCTCGTGTTTGATCGATGCTCCGCGGGTAACCGAGGAAGCGAGAAGTGAGGGAAAAACGCCGGCCGGTCAACATCGTTCTCGTCGCCTCGCTGAACACCAGTTCCGCTTCAGCGTTTGGCCTCAGTTCGCCTCAAATAAAAATCAACAAAAAGGACCTAAAAGGCTGTAAAATAATTCAAAAAATAGAAGAGAATCGTCATCCATACTGGCATTAATTAAATGGCAGTGAAAAAAAATTACATATTTGCCACGGCAAAAGTTCGTCGAACCTTCCCGAAAACCTTGGATCGTCAATGGAAGATCAAGGGTAGCGGAAAGCGGTTCGTTTGTTTTTTTTCCACTTCATCGTCGCTCGCTGCCGCGCCGAAGGTCGCCAAACAAAGGACCGGCGTGCCCGTAGCTGTGCTTGTACACAGTCCGTCCCGTCGTCTTAAACGGTAAGCAACTCGATACATATTTTCTTTTTTATAATTCTAAAGCGCGTTGCTTAATCAACAAAGCATGCGGATTGCGGCGAGCCGAATATGCGGCTCTCTCCTCGTCACTCGCACGTGGGTTTGCGTTATGAATCGTAATTGCAGCTCGTCCTCGTTTTCTTCCGTTTCTTCGGCTCAGCCCACTGACGTATCGCAAATACTTTTCGACGCAGAGACAGCTGTCACAATATCTCACCGGGAGAGACAGATTTATTAATATTCGCTGGAACTTTGCGGCGCAATCGACGCGTCTATACGCGCCGAAAGACTCGAGACAGTTTTTGTGTTTTTTTTTATCACCTTCCGAGATCGCGCAACATTATCGGTCGGGTCGTAGAAACTAATACGGCATTCACTGTAACACGTAGAACGTAAACAGTGGACGATGACTAATCTCGTCGGCAGACCCGGAGAGTCGAAACTTAACGATCGTTCCGTTAAATTTCAACGAAGTATTGAAGATTTGAAGATTGCTTTCCATTTTTTTTTTTTTTTTTTTTTTCTTTTGGGATGGAATTTATGGGTGTTTAATGATAATTTGTTTCGTTTGAATTTTCAGATAGTAAGGAGGAGAAAATGGATAGCGTCGCTGTAAAGCCAAGCAGAGGAAGAGGGGTGAAGCTCAACCTTGCGGGTTGTCAGTGCTTCAGGCCTAAATGCATCGTCCTGTGCACCAACTGCGGATTCAGGACCTGGGGAAGAGTTCGATACTCTTGTCCAACTCATCCGCAGGTTCGTTGTTTGCAATCATCTTTCTTGCCTCAATGCATTGCGATTATAATAAAATGTTACGCCTTCCGATAAAATGAAATATTGCACATTTCGATAAAATGAATTATTGCGTTTTTCAATCAAATGAAATATTATATGTTTCAATTTAATATGACATTGCATGTTTCACCAAAAAAAAATTTGCGTGTACACAAAAAAAAATTGTTTGGTGCCCAAGAAAAAAAAACATTGCTTAGTTTTTCTGACGTACTATTTCAGACAGTGTTCCTGTTTGACCTCATGCAGTGCCCGGACTGCAAAGCGTACGAATCAATGCTGTGCGAATTCGACATCTCACCGTAGAAGAACGTTCGAAAGAAAAATGCTAGCGAGTAATCGCTTTAAAGACAAACAATTTAACATTATTTAATATATATAGGTCTACGTATATGGAGCATGCCGGGCTTATACCAAGAGAGTGTGTATAGAAGTGATTAAATATATATAATTCATTCATTCATTAATTATAATAAATAAGTGTAATTAATTAATTTACATTTTTTTTATTTAAAAAAAGAAAAATTTCTCACATTTTTGTTATTCACAGAAAGTACTTAAATCGCAATGACAGAGCTTATCTCAGATGCTGAACCAACCTGGCACTCCAGGTTTGTTGTTCACTGCAAGATATTTTTTGTGGCCGACCTTCATTTCTTCGAAGTGTTCCTTCTCGAACTTTTCGCCTTTTTCTTTTTCTTCCTTGTTGTGCAACTTGGGATAAACAAAGGACTGATCTTTCGGCTGGAAGAGTAATCGAAGTACATTCGATTAGGTTTATTCGTCGAAAAAAAGAAGAATTTACTACGTCCGTGCGGAACATTTTGTGAACTTACCAAAATGGCATAGGCAACCTTGTAGTCTTTCTCTTTAATTATGTACGCCTCTTGCGGACGTTTCCATATTTTTCCCAACTGTATTCTCGTTCTAACTTCCACGGTTCGAACGTTATAAATTTTCTCAAGATAATTCTGAACGTCGTACTTGGTCATTTGCATCGAGCAGTGAAACTGCACGACGTTGGGAGGATGTGGCTTACTCGGCTCTACAAGTTTTAGCCAGAAATTCGGAAGGTACACCCTCAGTTGAGGATTTCCTTTCTGATACAACGGATACCTGGAAAATATTGCATTACAACTTTTATTGAATATCGATTTTTCTTTTTATTGCAAATTTAAAAAATATTTTTTCCATCTCTAAAATTAACTGAAAAATTCTAAAGATCATTAATATTATAGACTCGGAATCAGCAAACGAATTCAAGAACAGGCTGGACCTGTTTATATTTACATTGTATTATGTTCACATGAAACAGGAAATCATAATAATAATCGTACTTTTCCGTGTATCTCGATAAAATGTTCGGCAACGGATTTTGGATATCAAATCAAATTCGAATAACCGTTCTTTATCGGGAAAAACGAAGACAATATAGAGCATTTTGGGGACAGAGACGTCGAACCGACTCTGATTAGAGAGATAGTTTTATTCGACGCTGAGAAACAAACGAAATTGCGTAAACAAAAAATATTGCTCCGAGATTTTCGTGCGAAAAGTGTCGATAAGAAATGTTCGTACGATTAAACGAAAGACAGCGCGAAAGGCTGGAGACAGGGTGAAATATTATTCTCCCTTCTTACCATCTCGTTGACATTTCTGTCTTTCGCAGATAAACGAAAGTGAACTCTTCGGCAAATTATAACCAAAAATTCGGGTAAAGCACGACGTAAGATCCTAGCAGAAAGGTTCGCTACTGTGCGTGCGCATGCGCGCGCTGCAGCGCGCATGCGCACCGGCGAACCAAAATAAGTTCCGTGTGTGTGTTTCCGATAAACAGATAAGCCTTTACACCATCAAACCTCCAAGTGTTGAAACTCCGAATGCGTCAAGTTTCCGAAGTGCAAACACCCGATGGACATTTAACCGGAATAAAATCTTAATTATCTCGTAAAAGTAATCTCCAAAATCTGATTTTTTTTTCCCGCCGCTATTCGACAGTCAAACGTTCTTTCGGCTCGCTCGAAGCCCACGACCTTGGAACTCTTTCGAGGGTCACAGGTTCGCGAACCAAAGTTCGCCACTTCGGGAACTTGACCTGTTCGGAGTTTTCGACACTCGGGAGATTCGACGGCTAAAGCAACCGGATAGAGAACACCCCCACATCCGCAGTTGCACACAGGTTGTCCGGTTGTGCACTCCGCGACTGTCACCTGTCAATTCACAATAATATCTTTAACCGTTTGATAGCCGTAACGATAGATTATTAAGTTTTTTAACAAACGATCGATTTCCCGTCTTGGTGAGATCGGGATCGATCGACTTCGCTGCATCACACACGAGACTAGTCCACTATATAGTTTACCAATTTTCCATGTTCTCGTCGCCTAATTTATCGAGGGACCTCGTCAACAAAACAGTATTCATTAGGCAACATAAGTTCTCGTATTATTTAACGTAAGGAGCGGAGAGAAGACAGAAAATGAACCCCATGGAACTTATCAAAATCGGAAAGGTTCGTTGACGATCGTCGTCCGGAAAATCACAATAAATCGTGTTTACGAACACTCGCGAGTATAATTTTTCCAACGAAACATATGCGAAATTTCGTCGATGGAACGTCGATCGAAAATCTAATATAAAAAAAAAAAATCAAATAAAAACTGGATTTTCGTAATCGGTCCCGATATATTTTTGCCAACAAAATCTGCGTGACTTATGCATTTTTGTTTGTAGGTGGAGAATGTTCGGATGCTGGACAGATACACCAACAATCATTCCCTGGGCACTTTGTTCTTGACGCCGACGCATTTTATTTTTAAGGATTCTAACGGAAAGAAAGAGATATGGGTGAGCAGAAGTTTTGTGATAGGAATGGAAATATAATAATAATTATTTATTTTACTCTTCACGTAAAAATATATAAATCACTTTTATTTTTTAATATATTTGTAGACTCTGCTTCGATTGCATTTGTAATAATACAATATATAATAATATATAAGTTTATTGCATCGGTAATCAAGGTAACGCCCTGCAGTGTGAAATTTTATTTGGAAGAACCATTGGATATTTCAAGACTATGGCTTGAACGAAATTCGTTTAGCGTTCGTTTACTACTTTGAATACCTGTTTTCTTAATACCCAAAGTATGAAGTATTGATTTTCTTATTTCCGTCTTTAATTTAAAAAAAAGAACAAAGATTTATCATGTTATGCAAATAAATAAATATAATATATGTATGTGATTATAATTATTTTTATTTTATTTTTTTTCAGGTTTTGAATACACACGTTGCCAGTGTGGAGAAGCAGCCCTTGACTACGACAGGATCTCCGCTGCACATAAAGTGCAAGCACTTTTTGACAGTGACGTTCGTTATTTCCAAGGAGCGCGACTGTCACGATATTTACATCACGCTCATAAAGCTCTCGTCTCCGGGTAATGATTGTCGAATGGATAGTCGGATATTTTTGGAGGAAGATATTTGAAATATTGCAGAATACTTGTAAGAAAAATTTCTTACAATTATTCTTCAATTATTCTTCATTTAGGTTTCTTACAATTATTCTTCAATTACAGTTCTCACATTTATTCTTCAATTACATTTCTTACAATTACTCTCGTTTTATAGCCAGACTGGAAGACCTCGACTGCTTCAATTTTCGTGACACCAAAGATTCCGTATCGCAAGCTAATGGCTGGAATTCCTTTGACATTCAAAGCGAGTTCCAGAGACAGGGAGTTCCCAACAAGGAGTGGAATCTCACCTACCTCAACACGAATTACGAGGTCCGTCTTGTACATTTTATCAGCTAACTCGAATTTGTCCGGATCGTCCGAAATAATGTTATTTTTTTTTTCAGCTGTGCGATACTTATCCTAGGTATTTGTACGTTCCCGCTACATGCGCGAACAACATACTCGTCGGCAGTGCCAAGTTCAGGAGCAAAGGGAGATTGCCGGTCCTAACTTATCTACACTCCAACAAGGTTCGATCTCCTATCGACAATTAAAACCTATGGAGCTTCCGTTCGGTACTCCGTTATCCGCGTTCACATTTTTTTTAATATTATTTTTAGGCGGCTATTTGTCGATGCAGCCAGCCCCTTTCGGGATTCAACGCCCGCTGTCCGGAGGACGAGCAGATGCTCTATCACATACTGTGCACGATTACGAATTGTAAATACATGTACGTCGTTGACACGCGACCACGCGTAAGTTAAGCCGATTCTCAAAACTATAATCAAAAGCCTTACAACGACGAAAAAAAAAAAAACCATCGAAGATTCTGCAAATTGAGTTGCAATGTTGCGTTTTTTGCGAAGCGAACGTGAGTCTTCCTTATTTTTACAAACTCACATTTTTTTTTGTTTCCAGATAAACGCTATGGCAAATCGAGCCGCGGGCAAAGGTTACGAGAATGAAAATTTTTACGACAACATAAAATTTCGTTTCTTCGGCATCGAGAATATTCACGTGATGAGGGCGAGTTTGAACAAACTCATGGAGCGTGAGTATAACGATATGATTCGACGTTCGGTCGCGTCCGGCTCGAATTTGCTTTTTCCTAAAAAAATTTGCACCCTTGAGACAAGTTCATTACAGTTTTCATTACCGATATTTAATTTCCCTTTAACGGAAGCGTTTTCTGCACAGTGCAACGAAGTACCTCGATGAGCGCGTTTCTGAGCGGTCTGGAGAGCAGCGGTTGGTTGAAGCACATACGATCGATTCTGGAAACGGCGTGGTTCATCGTTCGGGCAATCTCGAACGGCATCAACGTCGTGGTGCATTGCAGCGACGGATGGGATCGAACGGCTCAAGTCTGCTCCCTGGCGGCGCTGTTGCTCGATCCGTTTTACCGAACGATACAGGGCTTTCAGGCCCTCATCGAGAAAGACTGGCTCTCGTTCGGTCACAAGTTCAGCGACCGATGCGGCTACATAATAAGCGACGGAAAGGAGCTCGCCCCGATATTCACACAGTTCATCGATGCCACTTATCAGCTGCTGCAACAGTATCCGTACATGTTTCAATTCAACGAACGCTTCCTGCTGGCACTTCACGACCACGTTCACAGCTGCCAGTACGGAACTTTCGTCGGGAACAGCGAGAAGGAGCGACAGAACCTGAGGTACGGCGAGAAGGTGAAATGTGGCTGGATTATTGATCGATCGATCTTTAAGATCGGCCGAATGAATATGTTTATTGATCTTATATATTGTAACGAAGCTATAGTGGATTATTCGTTAAGACACACGATAATAGGTAGATTTGACAATAGACAATCGAACGAACGATCGATGCAAGACCGATCGTCATGTCAGCGTCTAGACGAGACTCTTAAGGCGAACAGACGTGTGACATTACGTGATCGGGATAATGAACGTTTATCATTATTATTAATATCCGCCGAAAAAAAATACGCGCGTTATTCATTCACTCGGTCGTTACAATATATTTTGTTTGTCCCAATTTTCAAAAATTCAGGAGAAGCCCATAGGGGTTTCTCCGATTATACCATTCTGGTTTTACTCTGTCCGTCTCGATTAGTTGTGCACAATAATACAATAATAACAGTGTCGTGCAATTTTGTCGTGTGCAAAAAAAAACACGTTCATCAAACGGGCGTACGTCATTTCCGGTCCAGAAAACTCATTTTTTCGACCAGATTTTTTCGGTGTGAAAATCTCATTTCTCTACTGGAAGTGAGGTCATACCGGAAATACGTCCCTTTCGGTTTGATAATATCATTTTTCGACCGGAAATACATCACTTCCGATTAGAAAAGATTTTTTGAGCGGAAATACATCACTTCCGGTTTGAAGATTTCATTTTTTTTTTTGCGGAAATTCGTCACTTCCGGTTTGACGATCTCATTTTTCGGCCGGGAGTGAGACCCGAGAAATGTTTATTTTCAGTTTTTATACTTCAACATCTTTCTTTTATAATTATACTAATCGCAGATTATCCGAACGAACCGATTCGCTGTGGGGCTACATAGCAGAGCGTCTCAACAAGTACATCAATCCTCTGTACTCGTGCAATCGATACAAAGACGACAGCAACAAAGTTCTAGAACCAAAACTCTCACCTCAGAGTATCGTGTGAGTATTATTTGAATGTCGATTGCTTTAAAAAAAAACTCTGTAATTATTGGTCGTACGTTTTTTTCAGCCTATGGCGAGGCTTGTACTTCAGATTCGAGAGCGGCATCCACCCTCGAGAGACCTGGGAAGACTTCCTCCTGACAACCCACAATCACACGTCCTCGCTGGAGGACCACGTCAAATTGCTCATCAAACGCGTTGAGTCTTTGACGCAACTGACCGATCTCAACAATCCTCAGAAACAGAGCCCACAAGAAAATTACATGTACGACAATAACTTCACAAAGGACAATATGTCAGAGAAGATTATCGAGGATTCGGCGAATAACGAGGACAGAGCGAAGCACAAGACGGTGATGATGAGCCAGTTGGAGAGCGAATTAAAGACTGTGGCGCTCGACTGGAGGTCCTTCAGCAAAGTCGAAGAGTGCGTTTGCTCGATGACGTTCGACGCTTTTAATGAAAAGGTAGGCAGATTTTTTTCAAAGCCTTTTTATTTCTTCAGTTTGAAAATCGGTTGAAAAAAAAAAATTGCTTCGAAAAATTTACATTGAAAAAATTATTGTTAAAAATTTGCTTTGAAAAATGGATTTTTCTACCTCGAGTTTCTGTCCCGGTCCAATGCACGTAGATAAGCTTTGATATTTATTATCAGAACTTTAATGGAGAATTGTCGAAAGGAATTAATTTTTCGTACGGCTTATCTCGAGCTGCTGATTACAGCGATTATAATTTTTGTTCGGCTTTTCAGAATCACTGTTGGTCCTGCGGCAACGTTCTCTGCAAGAGATGCATGGGACCTGCGACGACTCTAACCGGGCACCTGAGCCAGCGTGCAGTTCCAACGTGCACGTCTTGCTCGCAAACATCGCCGGTGTCGTCTTAATGAAATTACATATATTTATTCGCGGCTACGACCACTACTCCGTCATTATTTATTTCGCATTCAGTGTTCGACGCGGCACTTGTAAGTATACATATATTACATAATAGAAATTGCGTTCGCCGCGACAGAGTTGGGCATTTATTCGAACTGCAAAAATAAAACAAAAAATGTTGAAGTTTTATAAAATAAACTGCACCGATTAATTGCTCTTAGAATAGAGACACATAATTCAATCGGGATCTCTGAAAAACATTTCAATAATGGAAGGATATCAGTCAATTACTCGCTGACGGGTCTTTAATCGTTGTATAAATTAATCTAAAAAAAAAACTGCCCATCTCTGGCACCGAGACCTCCTCAATTGTAAAATAATTTACGATGCGTAACGAGTCGAAAAAAGAGAAAAATTTTGATAAATAAAAATCGTGTTCCATAAAACGGAAAAGTGGTAGATCAATGAAACGGAATGAACGAGACGAAAATTGTCACGGTTCAATAAAAAAAAAATTATTTGACACCAAGACCTCTTATTTATTCTCAGTAGAAAATATATTAGATCATAGAAATTGCCTTTACTGCGACAAAGTTGGGCATTTATTCGAATTGCAAAAAAAAAAAGTTAAAGTTTTATAATATGAACTGCACGGGTTGATTGCTCTTAGAATAGAGATATGTATTTCAATCGGGATCTTCGAAACATTTCAATAACGGAAGGTTATCAGACAATTACTCGCCAACGGGTCGTTGGCGAGTATAAATAAATAAATGAATAAATAAATAAATAATCAGTGTTCACCGAGAACTTCTAAATTGTAAAATAATTTACGTTGCGGAGCGGAAATAAAAAAAATCGATTAAAAAAAAATCTAGTTCGACGAAACAAAAACTGGTAGATCAATGAAGTGGAATGAACGAGACGAAAAATTTCACGGTTCAATAAAATTTTTATTTGACACACTCAAGACCTCTTATTTATTCCTTAGCTACTGCGTACGTTGGTGACCGGGGCATCGAGACACTCAATGCCGTACAAGTGCTGAACGGGGTGATTAACGATTTCCATACCGTGACTTTTAATACTATATATACTATATATATATATATATATATATCTCAAGTTTTATTTATACGCCCCGGTTGTTCTCACAGCTGGACAACGATATCGAGCCTTGGTGTCCCCAGAGTCTAAATGCGCAACATCGTAATTCGATTGCCGGAAAGATCCGGCGCAACACAATATCAATAATCGAGGGGGGTTTTTTTTTTTTTTAATCGCGTCTTCTTGCAAAGCTGGAGGAAAAAAAGTTCAACCCATCCAAGTTAGAAGAATATCTTTGTTTCTCCGTCCGTTCGGCTATACTTAACTTACACGTAAATCAAACATGCAAGCGAGATAGTTACACTTAAACATACAAACGCATTAATGTTATTTTGTGAAATTGAAAAAGAAATTAATTGCGAAAAACGAAATTGGACGAGTCGATATTCGCAGAAGTGAAATTTTGTTGTTACATTTTAATCTACGACGTGTGACGCATATTCGAACAATAGTTTAATTGCAAATGAAACTCTTCGAATCTGGCGAGAAAATGCAGCGCTCGCCGATTATTAAGCTGCCCTACGAGAACTTGCGTTGCATACCAGCAAACCGACTTATCATTTTTTTTTGCTTATGAACGATAACAACTATCAGACTTCATTGAGCACTGCAACTCTCCTCTGCCTCGGCTTCGAACCGCAGCAATAATTTAATTTAACAATAATACGCTGGTGTCGCAGACCCGTTGCGAGCTTCGTTTTTAATGTGTTTTTTTTCGTGCAAAAAATTTCGCAACAAACTTGACAAAAACGAGAACACAAGAGTTGGTCGCGTGATCGTCGAGTGAATTGAACACGGTCGACGGATTCGAGTCGCATAAAGCGATTCGTATAAATGCACTTTCGTTATTTGCTTCGATGCCACGACAAGCCCGCCGGAAATTTTCAGCGGTATTGCAAAATTGTGTAGTGATGTTTTTTGGTTCTTTTTTTCTTGTTTCGTTTTTTTTTCTTTTCATTAAAAATGTTCCTCACGTACTTCATTACCTAACGAACTAATTTGTAATCGTGAAGTTTCACATAATACAATAATCGTAATAATAAATCGATCACTCGGACTTTATCGCGTTTTTCGATCGGACAATCGACGACGGCAAGTGTTGACTGGTGTGGAATGTGAATATATTACATAGAACTTTGATCGATGGTAATAAATTTACTCTTACGTAAAACGACTTGCCGCGCGTTATTATTCCTTATTTGGTTTTCTTCGACGCGGTCCATCGCCGCTTCCCGATGGGTTATCCTGAAATCACACGTTTTCGATTAGAGCTGGTCAGTATTGTAAATACGTGGTACATTTTAGGTATTTTAAGTATTTTAAGTACTCAAACATTTTTGGTACTTTAAGTACTTTTCAGGCTCACAAAGTACAAAACACAAAATACTTTTGCATCTATTGCATATTCGGAACATTTTTTTCATTGCGCATCACTAGGTAAATCCGAAACACTTGGGAAGTGTTAACAGTATATAATATTTTAAGTATGAGGGACGTGGGCCCAAATGGACCTCTGGAGTAAAACGAACCACCAAAAAAATTACTCACTCACCAAAATGAAACTCGGCGTATTTCGGTAAAAAAAAAAAAAAAAAAAACTGATCGTCCTGGCTTGGATCATTGTGAATTGACTTTTACGAGGTATTTCAGAAAGTACTTAAACGAGGTACTTATCAATGTATTTTAAGTACAAAAAGTATTTTGTATTTTCAGGATTTTCGAATATTTTGCCCAGATCTCTTTTATTTTAGCTCCGAGTTATTGATCGGCGTAAGATTGCGATCGAAGAAAAAATCGTACGATTATTCGACTTGCCTTCTCACTCTCGATATTTTCTTCAGTCTCACTGGTTTTGCCGTCGGCCCCGGCGGCTTCCTGTTGTTTATCGGGCTGCGCCGTATCGGCTGCTGGCTCCGGCATTTTCTCGTTAAAGTCGTCGGGCGCGTCGAAATCTACGTCGGGGTAAAGGTACTTCCTGTCCTCGGCGAGATTCGCTTCCTTGTCCTGGTAATCGGCATTAGCGTATTAGCAAAGGGAAAACAGCTTGTTTGTTACCGAGCAAGCTTATTACGCAATCGATCCGTGTGAGGTAAACAACCGACTTCGTGACCTTTTCCAAGTTCTGACTCAGCTTCTTTTTCGATCGATAGTGAATGGAGAATGAAGCGTAGTTTTTTTTAACAGCCGCTTCTGTAAGATACTCAACAATTTAGTGACGCGACGCATTCTACACATTATTTTTGTACCCAACGAAAAGTTGATCAAAAACAAAACTGGGTCACGGCCGCAAAAGTGAAAAATTCGACCTACAGTAAGGGGTCCTTAAATTGACTTTTTTCGAATTTTCTGGGGCCGCCCCGTATTATCGTGAGGTATAAAATAAAAATGGGATGTGTGAAGGGTCCCCAAAACTAATGCATTTTTAAAGCCCGCTACCGGCAATTTAAAAAATGAAAAACTTCGGAACATGTAAACTTAATGTCAAAATGAAATATTCGAGATTTCGAGGTGAAATAACGAATAAGAAAAAATCTTTCAATTTAAGGACCACGCTAACCTACAGGGATAAGCATCGATGGAGTGAAACGGATTCTTTTTAACAGCCGTTTCCAGTTCACGATAAATATCCTGACGGGTTTTTTTGTGTCAAAACATCGAAAAACTACAAACGATTTAATATTTTTTTTATATATATTTTTTTAAATAATGAATTTAAATAAATTAAAAAACATATAAATGTATCATTTATATTTTCATTGAAGATTGAAGAGTGAAGATTGAATTTCGATAGACGAGTGATGAAAGAAAAAGATGGCACGATAGCTGCCTGGAAACATCGGATGATATAAGAAGCTCAAAAATTTAGTGACGTTATTTTTATACCTAACGAAAAGTTTATAGAAAAAAAAAAAACAAGTCAGAAACTGGGTCACGGCCGCAAAAGTCCGCCGTTCAACCTACACGGGTAAGCATCGATTAGCTACCGTACATTGCATGGTACTTTACCTGGGTGCCGAAGCAGAAACAATAGACTAGAATAATTACGGGTAGGCCAGCGATTAGCATATACACAGTCCATACCCAAGGATGGTCTATAGTGTATGTCGAAACGTAATGCCAAATGCTGAACTACAAACAAACAAAGGTGTCTACATTAATAGGAATTAAGAGTGATGATAATGCCTGAATATATTCGTGTGTTTCTAAAGATACTTCAATGGATACTTCAAGCCAGGGATTAGTGGTTTTACGTCATGAATAAGTACAGGTGGAAATATAAGGAACGTTAGTTCTCGATCGTAATTCATCGAGCTCGACAATCAGGTGAAAAAAATTCAAACGTCGATTAATGCGAAAATCCGTACCCGAAATCTGTAAACTGGTGGTCGTTTTTCCCGCAAAAAAATGCCCTGACTTTACCCTGACCAATTAAAAATGTTCCCTGACCAAACTTCCAAACGACTTGTACAAAAAAAATTAATGATCCAAATGAAAAATGTCTAATGATTGTATTAATGTTCAATTCTGTTTTTTTTTCAACATTTTCACAAATGTTTAGTTTTACGACATTTTTATTTATTTAAAAAAGGCTCGGTGACAATTTACTTCTTCATTGACCAGTTTTGGAATTTTTTCACGAGTAAAAGAATTCAGGCGGCGAAAAGGTAATCGGAATCGCTTCGGAGTGATATTTTAATCGGATAGTGCTCGACTCCGTTTCGGAAGCTCGTAATCGATTGTGACGGGAAACAGAGGATTTTTTTTTTGGGAATTACCAAAAGCCGAACGGACGAAAGCCGGATTTCGGAATCACTACAACGGGGCGCTTCATCGTATCGAAATACCTCCCGAGATCTTCTGACGAGATACCAGACGTATAGTGCGACGGGGATCGTACAGTAGAAAAAATAAAGGGCCCACCAGCCTGGCTTGTGATTCATTGAACGCATCATTCGACCCCACATGGTCGCCTATGCGGGCACGAGGGCGTGTCGGTGTTTCGAATAATTATCATAAATTATTATAATCTTCCGTACGAACGTTAGTAACAACTGTTCTATTATGTATTCGACTGCCCTGTAAAAACGCTCAATTGGTCTTGAATTTCAGTATACTCACGCCCACTTTAGCTATCTTCAATCGACGAATCTCGAACGTCTCGTCCGTCCATCGCTTCACGACATCCTCGTCGTCGGTGATGAGGATATTGTCGAAGAGGATATTCGGCGACATCGACCAGAGCTCAAATCCTACGGCGGACTGCGGATAAAAATAAATTAATTAAAGGCACGAATTTCGGATATTTTTCCGTATCACGTTTCCACAGTACACACAAAAGTTTCGAGAAGATTGCGCCAGCAGTTCCGTACTTACACCCTTAACAAAAAAAAACGAAAAATTCCGAAAAAATTTACGAGTCTTCTAGAAAATCGACGAATTCATTTGAAAAGAAAACCGTTTACCGATTATATATTACGTAACTTTTTGACATTATTGTGCAAAATGAACGTTCTTGGCACCTTTAATACAGTTGAGTTTTTTCAGATATTTATACCATTAGGAAATGTTCAAATTCTCAGTGAATCTCACTTTTGGCTGGGAATGTACGTGCATGCTTAAAGCGTCAAAGTCTACATCGCCGTGTTACATCGAAGCTCATCGCACGCGAACATTTCGCTGAAACTTACGATCGGCAGCATGCGGAACGGATGCTCGTCGTTGAAGTAATTCGGATTGTGAACCAGACGAGGTGTCCATTTTCCCTTGTAATTCGGATTGTTAATAAGCGGCGGCAGCCATTTTCCCTTGTATCGTGGATTCTTCTTCAACTTCTGTTTGTACGGTCCGCAGCCCGGAGCATCTTCGCACTTGGGATTCGGGATGTCTGGGGGTTCCCATTCGCCGTCCATGTCCACGTCCCAGTCTTCCGGTTTGACCGAATCGGGATTCGGTATCATAGGCGGTTCGTCCTCGAGCCAACCGACCGGCATCTTGTCGTCCTCGTCGACGATCTGAGCCGGCGCGTCCTCGTCCCAGTCCTCGGGCTTGATGGCCAAGGGGTCGGGAATTTTCTCCCTGTCGTCCCAGTCCTCCGGTCGCAAGTCTTCCGGATCCTCGATCTCCAACGGCGGATTAACGCTCGGCGTGAAGTCGTCGAGCAGCGAGCCGTCGTTGACGATTTTATTGTCGACCTTGATCACGAACGTGTTGTCCGGACGGACTATCAGTGTGTAGAGATGCGGCACTTTGTCCTTGAAATAATCCTCGAGTCTTTCCTTCGGCTTTTTGCAATGCTTCTCCTCTATCGTGCCGTTCAGAGGATTTTTGTGCTGGAATATGAAGTGAAGCTTGTGATCGGTGCCGCACTTGTCCGGACCGAACATAATCGTGTACGGGGTCTTGTCGTGAAAATTCGTTAGATCCGCGTGCTCCGGATCGTGAGTCAGCAGCTTCAGATAAGCCCCGCCGCACTCCTGACCCTCCTGGAAATTCACCTCGTACTGGACTATCAGAGGCTTGTCCAGAAACGTGAACGGCTTTATCAGCGGCCTCGAAATTGCGGCGTGTCTCGCCTTGCTCTGCAAAACCAGACCCAGGTCGTCCTCCTGCACGCTCCTCGCTGGCTCCTCGAGCAACCAGATTCCTTTTTTTATAAAATCGATAGTTATTATTTGGGCATAAATAATACATTTATGATGGTTAAATGAAAAATGTTTAATTGAACTACTGGCTCGAACAGTAGAAAATATGAGACGTTTGATTAAATAAAATTTATATATATATTTTGTTTTTAAATCTTGATTTACTAAATAAAATTTAAATATATATATGCATATATCTTGATTTGATTTGAGATTATGTGTATTCGGAGGTAACAAACGAAAAATCAATAAAATCAATGTCTTTAAATTTCTATAGTTTTTTAAAAAATTTTTTAAAAAAATGTCAGTTTTTTTTTGTCACCCGTTTTTAAATTTCTTCAAAAATGTCTATGCACATGCCAGCTCCTACAATTTTCAGCTACCAGGGCAAAAAGTTGTGCACAGATTGAATACAATCTCGTCCAGCGCAACCCATTAAATTTAGGGAGAATCAATCAAACTATTAAATCTCACGTCATTTCAAATTTTTTCAATTTTATGAAATATCAGTAATTTATTTTAGACACGATTATCCATATTAAATATTCATCTATCAACAATATAAGTGGTAGATTCATGATCGGTATGGAAAAATATATTAAATAAGTTTTTTTATTACCCAAAAATTGACAATTCGAAGAACATTATTTGGAGAGTAAAAAAAAGGACGTACCATCGTATTTAGCGATATCGTCGTCGATGCCCTCCTTCTTAGCTTCGGAAAGCTTCCATGTGTTGTTAAACCTCTCTCGGTCGTCAAAGTGCTCCACGAAATAGGCAAAGCCGGTCGGTTCTGGGCTCACGTAAACAGGTTTGGTGACTTCGGGAACGGATTCCTCGTCCTCATCGTGACTCTCTTTAGCCACTATTCCGTGGCAGAAGATGGTTAGTAGCAGAAGGCACGCACAAGCCGCGAATTTCGCCATTTGTTGTGCACTGAAAAATTAACGACGAATTGTCAACGTCAGCAAAAAAAAAATGTTCTATCTATTTCTCTTTTGTCCAATAAAAAAACGTCTTTTTCGGGAATTAAATTTAATCGACGTGGTCGCTGTTTTTGAAAAAAACTTCAACAAACAATGAAACATCGAGTCATCGTGCAGAAAAAAAAAGAAAAAAAAAAGACATAGTTTCCCGACTAGTGCGCGAATCTACGACCGGATTTGACCGGAAGACTTATCGACTCGCATTACTAAATGATAACCCGACAATGTACCTATTTTTTTTTTCCTCCTCGATCGACCACAGTAAATAACTCACCCGTTTACGTGGTTCTTATTGGATCATAAAACCCTCGGTACGTAGGCCGTTCGCATAATTTAACACGCGAGAAACCGTACGCGGAGCGTGTATCTGTTTAATTAACTTACAGTTATAATCTAATCTATTTACACGTTAGAATTCGTTCCTGTTTTTTTTTTCTTGCCTCTCCTCATGCGTTCCGAAAGCATCGACACCGGAAACTAAGAGATTAGAGTGTAACGCAAACTATAGGGGAGTGTCGGACTAAGGGCGAGGGAGAGGGACCGCCTTACGGTCATGTTCGCAAAACCTTTTTTTCGAATTATCTTTTCCACGTTCTCCAATTGCGATCGTACACCTCCGACGGCTCCGGCTTCGGTCGGCTATTCGCCGCCGATCGCAATCGTAGACTTGCGATGTTGAAGCCCCAGCGACGATTTCATTCGTTCGTCCTCATCTGCAGATAAAGATTCACCAATACCGCCTATTGGCTGTCGTTCGCTGTACGACTGCCCAGAGATGTGCAGTGACCGTCATTTCACGTTGACGTCAATTGACACAAAAATTACCGTTATTTTTATATTTCTCGTATTGACAGCCGCACAAGCATGATTCTACACAATGGCAGCCTATTCCTCCACAAAACGTTGTCTAGGATCCGTTTTGTGTGGTAACTGGAATGTGTAGGATTCGTTTTGTGTGGTGAGTGGAATGTGTAGGATCCGCTTTGTGTAGTAAGTAGCATGTGTAGGATCCAATTTGTGTGGAAACTATCATGTGTAGGATTCGTTTTGTGTGGTAACTGGAATGTGTAGGATCCGTTTTGTGTGGTGACTGGAATGTGTAGGATCCGCTTTGTGTAGTAAGTAGCATGTGTAGCATCCGATTTGTGTGGAAACTATCATGTGTAGGATTCGTTTTGTGTGGGAACTGAAATGTGTAGAATCCGTTTTGTGTGGTGACTGAAATGTGTAGGATCCGTTTTATGGGATAACTGGGATGTGCAGGATCCGTTTTGTGTCGTAACTAGCATGTGTAGGATCCGTTTTGTGTCGTAACTAGCATGTGTAGGATCCATTTTGTGTCGTAACTAGCATGTGTAGGATCCGTTTTGTGTCGCGTAACTAGCATGTGTAGGATCCGCTTTGTGTCGTAACTAGCATGTGTAGGAACCGTTTTGTGTCGTAACTAGTATGTGTAGTAACGAGCTATAAGGAAAAACGCCAAATCGAAAGCAACTCTGGTTTCTGTTGGATCAACGTGCAGAACAACGAGTGTGTAGAATCGGTTTGTGGAGGAATGGTGGGCTGCCATTTCTACGCGCAATACCGCGAACAACTTTCGACGATATCGCGAACACGCGTCACGCACGCCTGCGTAGATGATTTCACGAACGCCTCTCAGTGACGCAATATCGTCCGATGTGTTCGGGCATTCTCATTGGCTCTCGCGGATGTCGGACGATAGTTTGTAATTTTTTTTTCTCCTCTCAGTCTGTCCCCATCGGGTTTGACACATTACAAGTGTTCTCGATCTCATAGACGTGAGAATTCATCGAGGAATAACGAAATATTTAATGTGAAAGAAAATTGAACGCCACACGGAGAATCGACGAGGCAAAATGACGGACTCGGGAGGCTGGGCTCCGGTCCATGACAATGAATTTACAAATTTCACAGCGAACGACAGCTTCAACTTGAACGAAGTCAATGGCATCGACGGTGCGTATATTTGAAACAATGTTAAAACAATCATCCGTCGATACCGAAACGACTCGTCGTAAACACGCTCGCAAACGCGCACAATTCGCACGTCCAGCGCACAACAAAACGAACCTCGACGATTGCATTCGCTGACATCGCGACGCACATACTTTTCGGGCTCTCCAAAAAAAAGTTTCCATCGATTCTCCGAATTATTGCGAAATTCAACTTTCGTATGTCTTTTTTTTTATTAATTCTTTTTATTTACTGCCTACATTTTTTTTCCTACGATCGTTCAACTTTCATAACTATTTTTTTACTGCGTACATGGTTTTTCTTACCATGCTTCTACATACGAAATTATTTTTTTACGTAGGTATGTTTCTTTTTTCGATCTTTCAACTTTCATAATTATTTTTTTAATGCGTACATTTTTTGCGATCTTTCAACTTATATAGTTGTTTTTTTGCTGCGAGCTTTTTGTTTTTCAATCGTTCAGTGATGTAAGAAAGATTGTGAGGGACGGTAAACAAAACTATTTTTAGATTAGTATATATCGCGTCCAGTTTCGAGCTGATTTGCATTTTCACTATTATTATTATTATTATTATTATTATTTTTACAGACTTGCTGAAGAACTGCGAGACGGAATTGATGAAGACGGAGAATCTGTTCAGCGACGAGACTCTGCTGTCCGACCTGGGCGAGCCCATACCCATGGAGAGCGATTCCTTTGATTTCTTGGACATGACGACGTCGAGCAGTTTTGACGAGAGACACATAATGGAGCCCATGCCGAGCACCAACGTGGCCGCCATGCCTGCCGGCGCTCTACCACAGGCGGCTAGGCCGCAGGTGCAGGCCGAAGCCCCGCCTGTGCAAACTACGCCACGGAGAATATCGTTGGCGCAACCCACACAGGCTGTGTTTGGCTCGCAGTACACAATTCCACAGACTATGAACTTCAACGTTCAGTCCCCCGTCGTGACGATCGCGCCTCTTGCCACCCAACAGAGGCAACTCCTTCTGCCGGCCAAACTCATAAAGTCAGAATCGGTCGTGTATTCCAGGGGATCGCAGGCCATTACTTCGACGCCCGTGCCTCATCAGATTCACACTCTCGTCAATACGACCAATGGAACTGTTCTGGCAACTGGTACACATTTTTGTTCTTAGAGAGTTATCGAACATTCTCTTATTTTATTTTGTTTTATTTTATTATTATTATTATTATTATTTTTAATATTCATATTTAGAGAAAGGAAGTTTACAACTTATATCTGCATCTTGTGTTTTGCATTAAGTAGACAAGTGTTATTTTATTTTGTTTTGATTTATTTAATTTTACTTCATATTAATTTTTTTTTTTCAAACTTAATTTCATTCGATTTCATTTTTGCGGTGGTAGGCTTAAGCGTAATTAATTTTATTATAATTTTTCTAATTTTATTTTTATTACAAAAATTTTTTATTTTATTTATAATTTTTTTTTAACTAGAGAAAGAAAAAACTAATCTTGAGCCTTCAATCCAAATTCAGGAATCCCGGTGGTTCTGGACACGGACAAAGTGCAGATCAATCGTATAAACACAAGCGGTCACATCGGAGTGCCGAAGGTGCGCGAGGTGAAGCGCAGCGCCCACAACGCGATCGAGCGTCGCTACAGAACGTCGATAAACGACAAGATAATCGAGCTCAAGAACATAATAGTCGGGGTTGAGGCGAAGCTCAACAAGTCCGCTATCCTGCGCAAGACGATCGACTACATAAGGTAAAAAAAATCATCTCGAAATCTCAGAAATGCGAACGCAAAAAAAAAATTCAGAGATAAAAAAACATGACTGAAATTACGAAAAAAAAAATCTAATCCCCTCCAGATTCTTGCAAAATTCTAATGCAAAATTGAAAGCCGAGAACATGTCTTTGAAGATGACCGCGCAGAGGCAGAATTTGCGGGATCTGCTGTCGTGCGGCGAGCTTACACCGCCGCGCTCGGACACGAGCGAGCCTTCCCTGTCGCCGGCTCCGGCCCCGCTCTCGCCGGCCTCGCCTCTGTCGATCAAAGACGAGCCGGAAATCCAGCAGCACAGTCCTCGCCACGCCGCGACTTCCGCGACTGGTGGATTGCGGGACCACACGCGTCTCACACTGTGCGCCGTTATGTTCATGTTCCTGGCTTTCAATCCCCTCGGCATTGTAATGAACAACGTCGGTAAATTCAGTTACGAATACGGCAGCACGAGACTGGACAGCAGAACTATACTCGGACTTTCAGGTAATAGCAATTTACGACACGAGTGCGGTAAAGCAAACTTAAGGGCTTAAAGCCACAGTAAAATTTCGATTTTTTTTCTTTCATTTTCTGATAGTTTATAGTGTCAAGAATATTCAGTAAAATTTTTATCTCGAAATTCAACAAAGTACGAAAATTAGATACTGTTATGTGGAAAGTGGCGGAGCGCTCGAGCAGCGCAGCCGAACTCTGAACGCGTTTTCCTCGAAGCGTGTTTTTCAAAATCGATGGCCTTGATATCTCAAAAACAGCTTGATGGATTTTCTGAACATTTTTACCGATTTACTTCTACAGATTCTTTAGTTCTTGGTTTTGTCATATAAAAAAAAATTCTCAATTATTCAGCGTCAAAAAAATGGGTAAAAATCGATCTTTTTTTTCAACCCCCCCCCCCCCCCCCATTATGCAATTTTTTTTGCTGTGTTATGCATCCGTCAAAATATCCTCGGGGTAGTTCATTTAGAGAATAACATTCCATTTCCTTTTTACAGAAATTAAATAAAAAATAACATAAAAAAAATTCGAATTCTTTTTCCTCTCGAAAGCCGTGCATTGACAGACATTTGCCAAAGATGAAATTCGATGTCGTGCTGATATCTTCAGGCTCATTATTTTTCGTCTCATAAAATCGCAACATCCCTTATCGTCATTACGACTTTTTCCGATTTAATTAATTTTTTTTTGTTTCGCCACAGAACCCGGTGACTCGGATTCGAAGCTGTGGAGCACCGTGCTGCTGTGGCTGACGAACGCGATCGTGCTGGCCGGTGGTCTCTGTCGTCTGTTGCTGTACGGCGATCCGATAATCCCATCGTCGAGCAAGGCATTTCTGGAGCTGCGTCGTTGGAGACGTCAGGCCGAGTTCAACATGTCCCGAAACGACTACGAGAAGGCCTACTCCGATCTTCGTCAGTGCCTTCGTTACTTCGACCGCACACTGCCGACTTCGAGAGCCGAGGTGGCCCTCGCGACCCTCTGGCAAGTCGTCAGGCAGATTCTCCACAAGCTCTGGATCGGCCGATGGGTTTTGCACGTCGGCAAGTGGCTCGCCGAGAAGTCCGAGCGCGGACAGGCCGAAACATCGGCGATGGAATTGGCGATCGTCTATCAACGTATTCTGTGCCTGCGTCTCTCCGAGGGCTCGACAGACGCGACCCTCTTTCTCGCCCTCTCCGCCGTCAATTACTCCGAGGCCGCCGGCGAAATGATATCGAAGAACTCGCTCGTCGAGATCTACGTGAACGCGGCTCTCTGCTTCAAGCAATCGTTGTTCCCGTTCGTCCACAAATATTATCTCGGCAAAGCGCGAAACATTCTGTCGACATGCGTCGTGCCGGCGAAACTCAAGTGGATCATGACCGACGAGGGCTGGCGCTTTCTAACGTCGCAGAAGTGGCAGTACGGCGATCGCGCTGCCAGCGAATTCACGTCGCAGAACAGCAAGACCGATCCGCTGTCCTACGCGGCCAGAGCCTATCGGGAACATCTCATCGGTCAGGGATTACGACTTCTTGCCGGTACGGCCGGAGACTCGCATGCATCCGCTACACTGGAATTGGCAAAGAGTGTCGTCGCCTCGGCCGACGTCGAAACTTGCTTCCCGAGCGAGGACGAACTCAACGTGGAGAGTAAGCAGTTGAAAAGAAGTCTTACACTTATACATAAGTTACTGCAATTCTACATTTTTTTCAATCAATGTTGAACCTCTAAATATTGTGAACCGTGGGTGGATAGATAAATAGCTCAGTCACATCTGTAGACAGATCTACAAATAGGTTCATACGCGCTTAGTCTGTGACAAATCTCGGTCCCGATTTAAATATTTTTTTTTATAATTCGTTTTGAGCCTCAAAATATAGTGCACAGTAGACGGATAGACAAATAGGTTGATTGGCGCTTAATCGGTAACAAATTAACTTTTCCTAATGCACGCACGTAAAATATTGCCCATGCGTACAAACGCAATATGGTATTATTTTTCCTGCACTAGTACGGAAAAGTGCCTTTCTACGCACACTTCACAGAAACGAATAGCCTGATTTTCGTGACTGTTAGGAAAAATTATGTGAATCACATGGGTGTAGAAAAGGGTGTTCCATTTCCATACTCGCCTTCGGCCTGTCGGGCATTTTCACACTCGTCAAGAACTGCCTTTTCCCCCTTACACCCCCGTCATACAAATAACTATTTTTAATTTTCATTAATCTTTTCCTCAGAATGCGAAGACGACATCGGTCTTTGGTGGGGTGCAGTGATGTGCATAGCTGCGAGTTGGAGACTCGGCGAGAACGACGCTGCTTTTTGGACGATCGTCGAGTCGCGATTTCCGTACGACAAAAGCCAATCGAGCGGCGGCGCCGGAAACGGCAGTCCTTTGCCGCACGCTGTGCTCTCCGTGCTTCAGGCGGCGAGACGCTTCACCTGCAGAGGCTCCATCCGACTGATCGATCAGGCTGGAACGCTGCTCGAGGATTCCATGGTCTATTCGAACTGCACGCAACAGCCTTCCCACAACGTACAGGTGAGCCTAGAATCGTCGATCGCTCACGCTCACGAATCTACGCTCTAATCGTTTATCCACAGAAGTGGGAAAATTTCATTAATTCACCGAACGAGATTGTTGCCCGTTACAAGTGTGCATTGTAGTTGCATTGCATGTTACGTAATACTGTGCAATACTCCGACAGTGCAACCCCTGTGGCAGGTCGCGACGTCATACCGGCACGAAACCGTCGACCAGTGTTGATTCGCGTCACGAGCCGCGTTTCATTAAACCAACTTCATTGAACTAACGCCTTTTTTTAGCTCGCTCAACTTTGGATATGCGATTGGCTCCTGGAGATTCGCACGACCCTGTGGCAAGAGCTCGGCTGCGAAGCCGGAAAGCCGACGGCGAATTCGTTCCTCGTCGGTTTTCAGCGCGATCTCGCTAGACTCAGACAACTTTGCCAACATATTCCTGTGAGTTCCTGACGTTTTTTTATTCTCCTTCCTGAGTTGCGCAAAAAAATTGGTGATCAAAAAGTGATCTCAGTGGGTTTCATATGTCTATTCGGATTGCATCCGAAAATTATCCTCCTTATAACAGTTTATAGCAGAGATGGGCAGTAATTTCAAGTATATGATATATTTTAGGCATTTTAAATACTTCCCTGGTATTTAAAGCCAATTAAGTATAAAACTACGAAAAAAAGTGAAAATAATGCCAAACGTCGAATGTTAAAAAAAAAAATTAATGTCAAGTATGAAAAAAGGTCGAAATATAATTAGAAAATATGAAATAAAAATTTCATTGACTTTTATACGACGTATATTTTAGAAAGTATTCAAACGAAGTACTTGTCAATGTAGTTTAATTACAAAAGTATTTTCTATATAAAATACATATAGTATTTTGTTTTTGTTTTTTCAGTATTTTATAATATTTTGACCAAATTTCGCGTATCAAGAGACGCGGTAGCGTCTCGAGACAAGTACATTTAAAAACCGACAGAGGGCAGACTGACGCAACCAAGACTCTTTTTCTCGACCGATCGGGTTTTTTAGCTATCGCGATTTTATAAACGATTATTTAAAAGATAAATGTTGATTTATAGTTACCATCCGCACGGACATATGTTAGACCTTTAGATCACTTTTTCATAGCAGATGTATATTTGCTACCTTATCACACAATCAGTTGTTTTTTTCGAAATGTTAAACTTTATTTTATCGTCACGCAGTCGGTAATGCAGCGAGTCTTCCTGTACGAGGCAACGGCTCGTATAATGGCAGGAGCCGCGCCGGTGAAGACGCAGATTCTTCTGGATCGTAGTCTCCATCATCGAAACTCGCGGTCGTCAATAATATGTGGAAAGGACCGTTCGCAGGAGCACGGGAACAGCGAACGGGAACACGCGGCCGCTCTCTGTCTGGCGTGTCGTCACTTGCCGGCCTTGCTGCTCGCATCGCCCGGCGAACGGGCCGGTATGCTCGCCGAGGCGGCGAAAACTCTGGAGAGAATCGGCGATCGAAAGCGTCTTCAAGAGTGTTACGAACTCATGAGACAATTGGGACCGGCCATATCGGTCAATTGACTCGCCCCCAAAAGGCCTCCGGACGAACGGCCTTTAATTCCGTAACGACAAAAACTAAACAATACATAATCGCCCTGTAAATAGACACACTCATCTTCAATCGTAAATTTCTTTCGGATTAATCGATACCCCAATCGATTCACAAAATTCTCGCCAAGCGTCATTACTTTTTTTCTTCAGTATAGACTTAGATCGTACGATTAATTGTTTGTATATTATGTTACTATAGTACTGTGAATAAAGTACAATTGTTGTACGAGCTGATGGACATTGACTGTCCCAGTTTTCATGGTCAAAAAATGTTTTTTTTTAAATTGAAAACCCACGAGTGAATGCCGGAGTGCAAGGAAAGCGGAGAAATTTCGTCGTGCCTTGGCCAGTGAATAAACATAAGCCGCGAAATGATTATTTACTTGTAAAAGCGATTTTCGATTGAGTGGATCAAAGCCTGTTCAATAATGTTCATGCTGCAATTACGCACGCTTGGTATTGCGTTGCGAACTAGCGCCTCTTATATTGCTGCAATAAGACATAGGCATTTGACTACGTGGCCTGAAGAGGTCTGTACTTGTGTTTTCGTTTGTCGAGTGTTCAGTTGTAGGGTGTTCAATTGATATTTGGTATTGGTATTGGTGTTGATTTGACTTGGTGACAGCCTATTCGTGGTCATATGTTTGCGTTCCAGAATTCACGGTGTACAGTCTTCGTGTCGAGTTGTCTTCGTTCTCCACCTTAGTTACTTTCTTGTGGAAGTGAGTGTTGGCTGAATTGTCCTTGCCGTGTAAATGATATTCCCTAGCCGAGAGACAACTTCCGGTCGCGAAACGATAATCGATATAAATCGAGAGAGCGATCATTGCGCGGATGAGCGCTGAGCTGCCGCCAACTTCTTTCTTTCACGGCGACGTTCGACGCAAGGTATTCACAGATTTACCAAAAACAATTATAAACGTTTACGCTGTTGCGACCCCAAAGGATTTTTATTGTTCGATGCTCTAGAATCACGGTGCGTTCCTTATTATTTCCGAACAGAGTTTTGTCCGTTCGATCGCCCTGCGACTATAGAAATATTGTGAAACGCTAACATCTTTACCGCCACGTGCATTACCGCTGATCGTTGTACCGATAGTTCGTCGATAACGTTTTGTTTAAGTAATTACAAAACGTTTATTGTGTCCCCAATGGTTTTTGGATTTTTCGTGACATCGGCCAGTAGTATTCACTCGATTGTTGCGGAACGAACGATTGATTGATCGCAGCTAACCTTAAATTTTTCACACTTCTGTGTCACGCCATTTTCTAGAGCAATGAAACTAATTTTCGCGTTTCCGGAATCCCCTACACGAAAAAAAAAAAAAAAAAAATTGATATTTCTTACAATGTATCCACCAATTTATAATTTGTACCATACGTTTTGTGTCCAAAAAAATTTTGATCGTATATATATATATATTGATGTACATTTATTAATTATTTAGTCGTTGACTCATTGACTAATAATTGTTTTTTTTTTTGTACAAATGCACAAGAAAGTCTTACTTTTCATGCCTGTAACACTTGTCGTGGTGAGTAATGCATGCGAGAAAAATGACTGCGCATGTGCAGATCATATTTGTTACTTTTTTCACACTTGCTCTTTTTTTTGCATACTTTGGCCATGCTATGGGCATAAAAAATAGGAGTTATTGTGCACTTGTTACGAAAAGTAGTATGTGATACTTTTGCAAAAAAGTGGTCTTCTGGCGGTGAATGGGAAGTGAGTAACACTTGCCTTTAATCCCGACCACAGACAGCATTCGCCTTTGCCTTGTACTGTTGTGGTACTCGTTTCCGGCTCGTGCAGCCAACTTCACAGCCTTTGTCAAAAGACCCCTTTTTCGTACTAGTATCACAAAGTATTTTTTAAATATTTTATTTATTTATTTTACTGACGGTCAAGCCCTTTTACATTAACAATTTTTACAGTTCCGTTAACAATACAGATACAAACGAAATTATATCAAGTGCGAACAGAATAGCCACTGTAATATACAAAATTTATTATATTTCCTTTTCATAAACATTTTATTTTGCAAGAACATGACAAGGAATGATACATAATAACTTAAAAAAATGTTTTTTATAAGTCTTTAATGACTGTAAATAGAAATAATTTATTTTTATTTATTCATGTATCGACGGAATAGACTTTTTTACAAAAGATAAAATATGGCCTGTTTGATTTAACGAGTGTAATGAGTAAATTATATAATTAGCATCAAGAAACTTTTTTTGTATCGCTCATGCATTACACTGTACAAATAGCATATCACATCAAAGTCACAGCTAAGTCACATAATGGATCACACAAGTAGTTGCTTATTGGCAGTCCAGCACAATTTTTAATCACAAAAATAATATAATAAATAATAAAATAAATTATAATATAATAAATAATATAATAAATTATAATATAATATAATAATGATAAAACTTTGTATTTCAGATTGAGTCACCGCGATGACGAACTCCAAGGGTTACCGTCGAGGAACGAGGGACTTGTTCTCCCGCAAGTTCCGCAAGCATGGAACGATTCCACTGTCGACGTACATGAAGGTGTACAAGGTCGGCGACATAGTCGACATCAAGGGTAACGGTGCCGTGCAGAAGGGCATGCCGCACAAGGTCTATCACGGAAAGACCGGACGCGTCTTCAACGTGACTCCCCACGCTCTTGGAGTGATCGTCAACAAGAGGGTGCGCGGACGCATCCTAGCCAAGCGCATCAACATCCGCATCGAGCACCTCACCCACTCCAAGTGCCGCGAGGACTTCATCAAGCGAGTGAAGGAGAACGAGAGGCTGAGGAAAGAGGCCAAGGAGAAGAACGTTCAGGTTCAGCTGAAGAGACAACCCGCTCAGCCGTCCGTGGCTCACATTGTCTCCGGACGCGAAGCGCCCATCCTTCTCGCTCCCATCCCCTACGAATTCATCGCTTAAACACTCAATAAAAGTATACTTTACTGTACAAAAAAAACAAACGAAATTTTTCGTATTTATTTCGTCGGCCCAAGAATCGCGGTAATGGAAATTGACGCGAGGACTTCATCGGGCGAGTAAAGGGGAAGGTGAGGTCAGGGCGATGAACGCTCAGGCCCAGCTGAAGCGTCGACCCGCTCAGCCGGCCGTGACTCACATGGTCTCAGGAGGCGAAGCGCACATAATTCTCGACGCTCAGCCCGTACGAATTCGTCGCTTAAAGACCCTGTAATAAAAGTACACTTTATTACACTCGGTGCGAAAATTGCAGTTTTGGAATTTTTCGTATTATTTCGTATTGGAATGTTTCGTATTTATTTCATCGTGGTAATAACCGGGATGTTCAAATAAATGAATTTGATGTAATTCGATATTTATTTTGGGCTTCCTCACAGAGCTGTTTTCGTAAAAAAGAAAAAAATTGAGATTTTAGTGTCAGAGTAATTGAAATAATCTAAAACGCCGAGAAATGCAAAGGTATGGGACAGACTTGCATCGTTTAAGGTAGTCCTTGCAAGTAGCGTTCCCTTCGCACAATTTTCAGAGAAATGAGAGGGAATTGCAAACACTTCTGGATGGTATAAAAATCTGAAAAAAAACCAAGCGTATTAGGTGCTGAAAAGATTAATTTTTGCATAATACTTCAGAAACAGTTTATGTAAAAATTCTTCCAATATCGTACATTAATTTGCAAACAAAATTTTTTAGTGTCTCTATGCGGAATCGCTTATTATTGCGCAACCCTCCGACATGGAAATCCCTCTCTAAATACAATATGCAATATAAAGCCATACGAAGATACAATTCTTTTTTTCTGAATTTTCTGCTAATTTTTTTTCCCTGAAATTTGCCACCGTTGCCACATAAATATCGCGAGGCGACAAGGAAGTTCCAAAAACTGGCTATATCTGCTGATCGTGCTTGAACAATATCTCGAATAGCTATTACGAAGCAACAATCATTAAAAATTATTTCATGCTGAAACTCGCTTCAGAAAGACAATACTATTTTTTCGCAAAATTCAAAAAAATTTAAACCTCACAATTTTTATACGGTTCGTTCAATCCTCGTCAAATTAAATGGGGATCGTCGATCGATAATAGTCCCTTTGTGGACAACTTTTTGGTCGGAGTTTTTAACAAACTTTGGAAAAGCGTAACATTTTTATGAGTTGAAGCCCTTTCCTAAAAATGTAACCAAACATTGACGATTCACCCCTCTAATAAATTTCTTTATGAAATTCCTGTACGAAATTGCTCTATGAAATTGCTCTACGAAATCCCTCTATGAAATTTCATGAAGTTTCATGATTTTTTTTTTTCATAACAAAAAGTCACTTTTTTAAAAGTTTTTCGTCCGTTAACCAACATTTTTATGTTTTCACGATTTTATGCGAACATCGTGCTTTGTATGTTAAATCCGCCTCGATAAGTCAGCTCTGCAAACCGATGTTTTCTTCCTGAAAGTTGACTACTGAAATATACTACTTTTTCGGTTGCTATCAAGATCTAAGACGAAGCCGAAAGGTGTATATAAAGCGGGTAAAACTTGTTCCACGACATATTGGAGTTGTACAAGTTCGAAACCAAGGTGTTGCAATGTAATTCGAAAAAATGGCTGTTGCCTCTGTGTATTCTATACTCGCTGTTCTGATTATCACGATAGTTTCTACGACGAGCTTTCCCTCAGATATTTCGGAGAGTATGACACCTGCTGAGAGATTGGAGGTTTTCGGCTCCGCAGATTCAGGTCCGTTTTAAAAATATGAAGTTTCCACACAGAAATATTTTTGAAATGTTTCGAAATATTTTTCTCAAACATTGAAAATATTTTGCCAATATCACGAAATATTTCTGAAATATTTTTAAAACATTCTGAAAATATTTTTTTGTCCGCTCATAAATCGTACATCGAAATGTTTCAGAAAAATTTCGCAAAAATGCAATTCGCAATTCGCAATTAGACACCTTTCGTGAAATATTCAAGAAAGCGTACCTAATAGTGACATTGTTGGAAAATCATTTGTCACGGTAACGAATGTCTATTAACTCTTGTTACTTTTAGTCCCTGAATATGAAGTATTTCCCATGTCGCTATCAAGAATGAGACACTCGGCGAAGAGTCACAAGAAAATTAAATTGAAACTTAAACTCGATGGGAAGATAATTATTCTGAAATTGAAACGCACCGCGGGTTACTTGGCGTCGAAATACACTCCGGTATGGACCGCGAAAACCGACAAACGTGCGTTCAAAAATATTCGTTACAAACCACGGCCAACGGTAAGTTTCGACTATCTGCATCGATGGATCGGTTTGATCTCTGGTGAAAATATTTCCCTGCTATTTGCTAAATATCTGTAACAGTTACAATTTATCAGAAAAATTTAGTGTGTTTTCCGAAAAATGCTGGAAATCTCTGATTTTTTTTCTGACCAAGTAAGTTAAGAGAATAAACGAGTTCTCTCTAAGTACCATTAATTCTGTTACGCGCTGCAAGTCAGCGGAAATCGGAGTTGTCTAGATAAATGTTCGTGAATATAAAAAATTAATGCCTAGTAAAAAAAAATAACAAAAAGTTCATAGTAATTAAGAGAAGTCGTCAGGGAAAATTAAATATTTTCAGAGCAACGAGGCACATTTGGATTCCGAACAATCTTTGACTTTCCGAAAAGTGCGAAATCTTTGAGAAATTCAAAGTACTTTTCAGAGAAATCTCTGATAAGTTTACCGAGACCTTCAGAGAAATTTTCAGAAAACATTGAAAGAATTTTTTTCACCAGCAATAAAAGAAAGTTTAACGAATTCGTAGGCCATGACGGACGTCGGTAAATTTAAAATGTATCACGACATCGAGAAAGAAGCGGCTATAACTGTTTTCACGGATCCTGAGGAAGGAACCATAATTGTAGGTATTTGGGATTTTGTTCAATTTCCTTCGAATGCTACAACAAAATCATGAAATATTTTCAGGAAGGTATTGTCACTCCATACTATGCAATAAGATCGTTACCGAAACGGTTGATGAAAAAGACTCTGAAAATCGGAGATTACGTTATCAAGGTATCGGACGCGAAGAAGCGCTCGATTATTTCCGACCCTGACGAAGACACTGGTTACTTCGTGTTGGTGAAAATTCCAGCTGCCTCGGAAAACGCTACGCGCATTCACGGTGAGTTGGATTTTTTTTTACGGTAAAACAATATTTTTTGTACAAATGGCCATTGACAATATATTATTCGATCTATCCATCTGCAGTCCATGGGGATGATCTTCATAGAGAAAAACGTTTCATGGTCCAAGAAAACGAACGGAAAGTTCCAAAAGCGGTTTACCCAGAAATTTTGCTCATCCTCGATCACAACGCCATCAGGTAATAAAATATGTCTGCTGTAAACAAAAAAAAGTTAGAAACATATTGAGAAACGTAATTAAAAAATACGTTAATATACCTTCAGAACTCACACTATGACTCAAGCTCTAAGATTTATGTTGGCCTTCTGGAACGCAGTAGACTTGGTCTACAGCGTATTTGATAAGCCCAAAGTTCATCTCAACATTGCCGGTATAATAATTTCCAAGGTGAGTAAAAAATTCGGTGCGAAAATTATTCCACATTTTCTACATTTTTTTCGCCTTACAACAGGATGACTTCGCAACTCCTTACATAACTAAAAACACTGCAACAACTAAATTCGATTATGTAAAAGCGTCTTGTAAATACTTAGTGGGACACTATTTTCTCGATGAAACAGTCAGATTCCCCGTGAATCGGTACGACATGATTGTCGCAATGACTACGTAAGTTTCACTATCAATGAAATCTTTTTTTCTAAGCCTCGGGTTCGTGCCAGTATATATAAATAACTATTATTATATAACTATAAAGAGCCGATATGTGCGAGAAGAGTGTTAATCCTTGCCGGAAAATACTTGGTGAGTATTCGCTGTGATTCCACGATGGTCTAAATTGTTCAGATAAAGAAGAAGAATTGCGATTTTTGTGGCAGGAATCGCGACCCTTGGTGCTGCCTGTGGGACGATAGACTTCCACTACAACATGGAGACTGGAATTTTAGATAGGAGTAAAGGTACTGCCTTTATACATTACAACTGGAAATTTGGAGGAGTCGATACAGCAGCTCATGAAACTGCCCATTTGTGAGTTCGGTTGTTGAATACATATGTGCATATATATATACTAGTGGGTTATTGTGGCTTGCGCGCTTCGCGCGCTCGCACCTATTTCTGGACGTAAACGCTTATTATTCTAAATACTTCAAAAGACGGGGTCAATACTTGGATAGGTGACCGCGGTCACCCATCTAAGTACTGTCCCTCGCCCCCCTCCCCCGTTGAATCTTAACACAGCGGCGAAATCTTTTTATATTATAGAGAGATATATACATATTTTAAAAAAGACATAAGCCCTTATTATTCCAAGTCCCTTCAAGGTAAATGGACTTAAGCCCTTATTACTCCAAGACCCTTTGCGCTAAATGGGCTTAGGCCCTTATTATTGCAAGGCACTTTGAGCATGGACTTAAGCCCTTATTATGCTCAATGGACTTAAGCCCTTATTATTCCAAGGCCCTTTCAGGATGGACTTAAACCTTTATTATTCCACCCCCCCCCCCTATTATAGAGAGATATTACCAAGGAGTGATTCGTATATGGAGCAATTATTCTGAATTTTAGATTCAACATCGATCACGACGTGGACAAGGAAGAGACCGATGACTGCAATGTGAAAGAATACGTTATGTCAGCCGCTTCGAAACCCCGACAGCCTTTCAAGTGGTCCATTTGCAGCAGAAACTTTTTAAAAACTTTCTTCTCGTACGAAAAATACATTGAAATTCCGATGCTTAATTTACGATTATGAATTCAACAATATTTAAATAATTCTTCTGTCGAATAAAAACTCAGATCCCAGAATTCCAAGTGTCTCGACAACAAGCCACAGTGGTCAAAACCAGTCAAGGAAATATTGCCTGGCATGACGCTGTCGATGGACGCACAATGCCAAAATTACGGTTATGAAAAATCATGCAAAGTACGTACATTGTTGAGCATTGCCTACTGTAAATCGACAATCTCGGGACTTACAATATCGTTGCTAATTCAACTGACAGCCCAAGAAATACTCGATATGCGCAAGGCTGGGCTGCCGACATAAACTACACAAATGTATTCGACAGCGACGAGTCCCTCTAGCGGGTTCGCCATGTGGACATCACAAGGTTGGTTTTATACGTGTCCATCAAACAGAGAAAAAACGATTTTCCATATATCTTGTAAAAAAAAATTAATCACACTTATCCGCGTATTCCAGTATTGTAACTCCAAGAAAAAGTGCACTCACGAATGATCCTCGATCCAACAATGGGGCACTAATATGTTGTTGCTTGTTGAAAATGTTTTAACTGTATCGCGATGAAACTGTCGCGAAGCTGACAATTTTCGACACGCAAACCTATCCGAGGTATGCAGCGGTGTGTGCAATTCCGTTTAAAAAAATGTTCACAAATATTTTTTAATTTTGGTAAAATATTTATTGGATATCTTTCTGAAGCATTCAAGAAATTATCAATATTTTAAACATATGTACGGCCTCCAGCACTTTATTTATCTATGGGATTCCTGATGTGAGCCCCTTCAAGAGTCCCAACAACATGTAGTGTTATGACATAAAATCGTCGAACTGCATTAAATTATATCCACGAACCATGGCATTTTTTATTTTTCGTCTCAAAATAGTTCAGTACTCATCTGCTAATATTCGGTTTCAAAATATTTTTTCACCGTTTCAGAAGTATTTCAGAATGTTTGATAGTTTGAAAATATTTCTCAAATATTTTCAACATATTTCGTGCTATATGGGTACGAAATATGTACTATATATACGAAAAATCACATTTTTTCGAAATGTGATTTTTCGATGTTTTCGAACATCCTGAACACGTTTTCATAAAAATCTCAACATTTTTTTTTCGCCGTAGCAAAACTTCCTCTATGCAGAAGCAAAATAAGCTCGATCTACTGTAATTATTATTATTTTATTTATTTACAAATAATGTTTTTATTTTTACGAATGAATTTAAAAAACACACATGAATGATACAGTAATGAAACGACGAAAAAAAGTAAGATCTCAATAACTATGTGAAACAACAAATTAATCAAAGGTGGCTCGATAAAGTTTCAAGTACGTGAGAGTTATCGATTCGGTGAGAGGGCCGGAGAAAGGAACGATGGTCAGGAACTGACATCGAATTTTTTGGAAAGAGTTTCGTAAAATCTTCTGGAATTAATGCTCGCATTGAACGGAGACGTAAGTTTATTCGCTTCGTAACAATAGTTTTATTATTTAATTTCCTCTTCTTTCAGTCGTATATTTTATACATTCGAATAGAATCTGATAGTGCCTCCAACATTATTTCTTTTCGTCTCATTGCTGAAATAACACAAACGGACGCTATATCGTGCAAACGAATAATAAATCCGCCTGCTGCATTTATTTCGACATGGACTAGTGTTCTGGGGCATAATTACAAATAAATAGGACGTATACGAATCGTCATCTCTTCGTAGACCTTCCCGAGATAAACGAGGGTGAGAGCCCGACGTCTTAATTGCCTATCGTCTCGCCCAGTTAATCCCAATGCTTTGGGATGGCTCCGACTATTTCACCGTTCGACCACGAATTCCTCGTTAAATCGAGGAATTTATTTCGCGGGATAGTGCCGGACTAATACTACAGTAAACATTTTTACTGGCACATCGATCATTCATTGATTCCACATGCATCAACGTTTCCTTTCTTCGCTTATTTTTTTTCTTCTTTTTTTTCCTTTTGTTGTTAAAATACGAAATTATTCACTTTTAACCATTATTAATCTATGTTCACAAATCGAAATTCTAACTGCAATCCCTCGATTGGTAGAACAGAATGTATCCAGTTTCGGAGGTTTTGTGAATGTCGGACGTTAGCCCATAAAAATCTGCGATATTCGATGCATCAATTTTCTGAAATAACATTGATACTGTCAGTTTCGATTTTCATAAAAGGACATTTTAAGCGTCCCAGGGGGTGAATTGTTTTCTTACGTCGACCGCGTCGTCGTCGAAGAGCAACCAAAATCCGTGGCTCTTCACTATCGAAATGTAGTGACCGCGGTTAGGCCCACTTCCGCAATGTATTACAACGGCTACCAAGTCATAAAGACGATCTGGATTTACGGCATCGTCACTCTGCAAATAATATATATTTTTTATAAAAAATTAATAAGATTTTAATTTTTTTATCAATAAAAAAATTAATAATAGTACGATGCTCACAGTGTTGAAGAGCCTGAGCTCCAATGGGAAGACGACTCTGTGCGACACTTTGATGTGCCTGTTACACTGCTCGACGTACTTAAACCTTTTTAAATGTAATGCAAGTATCATAGGTAACTTCTTGAGCCTCATACGTTTCTGAAAAAAAATGTATTGTAGTGAATAGCGAATTGCCCATCCGAAAAATCGTGTAGAAATCAAAGAACCGATCTCTGCAGTTTTCTACTTGTTTACTATTCGAAAAGTTCGAAGATTTCGAGCTGAGAAAGTGTAGATTCTCGTTAGTCTCCGTGCGCGAAAAATTACATTTGCTCTTTTTTTTCTCACTGACGACGATTAACAAGTTGATAACAGATTCGAGTACCTGAGCCTCCTGATAGCTGCTGCAGTGATCACACTTGAATTTGTTGTCGCTACAGAGAGTCTCCGTATTGGAGAAGCACTTGAGGCAGTAGGTTATAGAAGTGTTTTGATCGACGTCGACTTGAAGATCGAAGAAATCCTCGTCCTTACTAGATACAGTCTCACAGTTAAGGCATCGAGTTTCCGAGGTCAATATACCTTGAAAAATCTCGTGAACCCATGTGGGCTCTGGCGGTGAACCAGCATCTCCACCCCCGACCTTTCCGCCTGCCGGTTTGCTCTGACTTCTCTCTGCTGTAATATAATAATAGTTGTTATTATTATTGATATTTACTGAAAGGAAGTATGGTCTTATATAATCCGCTTAAAAGATATATATTAGGGTGTTTCTTAAAAAGGACATTTTCTTCTCGTACCCTTTTGAAGTATAGATTTCGATCTCAAATTGAACCTCACGAAACGCAGTCCGTAAAAAAAAATTCTAAGAGGTACCGGATTCAACGTTTGTACCCAAAAAAAAGCATCACCTTTTACACGTAATTGTCAACGACAATATATATATATATGATATAAGACATATAAAAACATAATTTTCATATCGAATAAAGAATATATCGAATTAAATTCGGCAAAAAATTCAAACGAATTTACGAGTTGAAAAAAATTACAAAAAAATTGGCCCTACCTAGTATTATTTCATTTATATGATTAATAAGAAAATTTAGGAACTCGTGGGCATCCTGTTGCATGTAGTTGTCGAATTCCTCTGAAAAAGAGATAAAAAAATAAGAAGCGTGTCGCAAGAATCTCTGGGAAATATTATCCGAGATGGTAAATATTTCTCAACCTTTTTCCTTTCTTAACCTAGCGATGAATTTCTTTGGAGCTATGGAGCCAACTTTTTTCTTCTGCGTAGCTATGCTGTAGAACAAATCCGCCAAGCACGTCAGCAGAGTCTCCTTGGTTCTCTTGTTTCTGGCTTTGTACTCGAGTACCTTCTCTCTGAAGGGTCTACAGAAGTACAGTGCTTGTAGCACAGAGTTGCTGTAGCAGGTGTTTCCAAACTGTGGCACATTCAATGTTTGTCAATTCATTTTTAAAAATTTAAATAAGTAAAAAAAAAAAATTATTAAAAAACTAAAAATTAATTTTGTATTAGTTTTCTCAATTAATTTGTAAAAAAAATTGATATTTAAAAAAAAAAGGTACACACATTGACAAGGCCGAAGTAGTGTTCATTGGGAGGAAACTGATCCGCTCCAATATTTCTTTCCAGTTGGGATATGTTCGCACCCTGCAAAAAAAAAAGAAAGTAAAGATTTATGACAAACAAGGCACAAAAATAAATAATTCATTAAATATTCCATTAAAAAAAAAGCGAATCGTCAAACAGGGTTGCCTAGCACGGCAGGTGGTGCAGAGCCAGGTTAAGTCCGGACGAAGTCGCGACGAGCAAAAGAAAAAAAAAAAAAAAAATAGAAACACAGAGGAATTACAGACCATTTTATCAATTGACAGTCCGATCGTAAAGCCGTTGAATCAGCACTGGCACCGACATCGACGCGAGCTTCCAGGCGGAAGGGACTCCCCGAGAATCGTCGAATTCATGTGTTCGCGCAATCCGCGAAGCGAACGGAACTTTACAAGTGCCCACGAATCGCTGGAGTGTCGGTGTGTTCCTTCGTAGCGTCGCCGGTTAAAAGAGAAACGATAAACCGAAGGGAATCAAAAAAAAAAAAAAAAAAATCGTCGAAAATTTTAAGAAAAAAAATATGAGGATTGATATTTCATCAAAACCTCGTCATGTCTCCGACGCTTTAGGTTTTATTGTTTTTTGTTTTCCGAGCCCCTCGAGACGACCGACTACGCATTCGCCGTCGCGCTGTGTACTATCATTGTGAAACGTACTTATCGTCGAGGTGACATGTAGTACGCTCGGGCAGTTGCCGAAAGGAACGCCAGAGGCGCTGCTGCGAAAATAAAAAAAAATAAACAGAACATTCCTTGGGCAACCCCCCTTTTCTCCGCAACTCTGTTCTCTACAATTCCAATTCTCCACATCACTCTCTGTACACGCACGATCATACACACTCCCTTTACAATACAGAGCGCTTCTCTACAATCCTTTTACATATACACTATCATTTACGCCACAAATCGATTGTTCACATTATCGGCGTCGGTATCAACTCATGAGACTATACGTCGATATAAGATTGCACGGCATGAAAATCATGTTTGGACGCTGCGCGTAACAAATCGAGCATAGCTGCAGAACCAATTCGGCAACGATAGGCAAATATAAATAATGTATAAGTAAAATAGATAAATACATATAATACTTGAGTTATTGCTGGCAGGTTGTTGGCAAAATGCTATCTGGGGTCTGTTACCACCGTGAGATAGTCTCACGAGTCGATACCGACGGCAATAATCGTGCAATCGTGACAGAAATCTCGGAAGTAGGGAAATCCTAAAAACTCCTCGCCAATGCTTCGCAACACAAAGTTCTGTTTTGTTCATGTAAACTTAAGACTATCATTTAAGTATCTTTTTTTTGCCGCCTTTGGTTTTGATTTTCTGTGTGCGGGCCGAAACGAATATACCGACGGAGTATTTCTGCACAGAGTTATTTATCGTCAAAATGTCATATAGTACGCTCGGGCAGTTGGCAAAAGTAACACTGGAGGCGCTGCTACAAAAAAGGAAAGTAAAAAAAGAACATTACTCGTAGAAAAAATAGATAAATGCGAGAAGTGTGAGAGCAGCGATCACGCGAAGTACACAGCAATGGCGCTCGTCGGCAATTGACGGAGAGCAAATTTGTTCTAGTCGATAAACAACTTATAAGTCGTTCTCCGGTTCTCCGTATCGTTCTTGTTTTGTGTGGTTCGGATCGTTCGGCTGCTTCGCAATGTCGACGGTACGCTTTATCCGACGTTTCGCATCGTTCTAGTTTCTGTTTCTTACGACGATTGCGCGCTGACGAGTGAATGTTTTTCTTTTTTTTATCCAGCAACGTCCCGACGATCACAGGAGGAAATGGAACAGGGAGGAGTACGAGAGGATTGCCCTGCAGAGGTTGCAGGACGAGATCGCCGAGGAGGATCTCGGAATTCCGAAACAACCGGCGGTCAAGCGGGAACTGCTAAAACAGCGCGACTACAAGGTCGATTTGGAGTCGAAACTCGGGAAGAGTGTCGTTATCAACAAAAACACACCTTCGTCGCAGACCGGCGGGTCAGTTTCTCGAATTTCAGTGTTGTCTCCGTTCAACCATTTATTTTGATAATTTATAACTTCAATGGATATCGAAAGAACGGTATAGAATAAATGATAAATATCAGAGCTGCCGAATAACAAATCATAAAAGTGAAAGACCGTTTTCTCAAATGTTTTCAACAAAAATTCAAGTGCGTGCTTAAGTGCTTATAGCTATTATCACCGTCGTGTAAAATTTGAACTGTATGCGTCGCATATTTATTTATTTACTCATAATAACACTTGGGCCTAGGAATGAAAAAGTTAAAAACACTTCATTTTACCCACAAATTATAAAGGTTACAAGAACCTAAGTTTACCATGCTTGAATTGATTTTGCACCAATGTTGATTTAATCACTAGAATTATGAAAGTGAAAAACACTTAAACTTACAACGCTCAAATTGATGATTGAACTTACCGACGTAAGATTTGCATGTGACCAGATGCCCCTCTTTTGTATATTTTACTCTAAACACCCTGGTCATTGTCATTAAGATCGTTTTCCTTTGCAGATACTATTGCAATGTTTGTGACTGTGTCGTCAAGGATTCCATCAACTTTTTGGACCACATCAATGGAACCAAGCGTAAGTTGCAGAACTACTTTTTTTTAAAATTCTTTTCTTACCATCCAAACTATTGTAAAATTTTTAAATTGAAGAAAAAATTATTGGTGTATCCATTTATAATTAATTATTAAATATTTGTATGTACTGACCAATTATTTGACGATCGTCAGACCAGCGTAATTTGGGAATGTCCATGAAGATCGAGAGATCAACACTGGACCAAGTCAAGGCAAGATTCGCTGTAAACAAGAAGAGAATGGAAGAGAAGAAAAAGGACTACGACCTTGAGCAAAGAGTGAAAGAGCTGAAGGAAGAGGTAAGCGTCGATGATCCAAGAGTTCGATCGATCACGCGAAAATCTGACGAGGGCTAACGAAATTTTACTTTTGCAGGAGGAGAAGATCAAGGAGTACAGAAAAGAGCGGAGGAAAGATCGCAAGAGAAAAATCGAAGAGGCGAACGAGGAGGACGGAGGAATGAACGACGAGATGGCGGCGGTTATGGGTTTTTCGGGATTCGGCTCAAAAAAGAAGTGATGAAACGGCGGAACGTTGTTTTGAAACGAGGAAACATAATCGTTTTATTCCGTTCGGCTGACGACCTGCAAGAAAGAATTTTACACGACACGTTTAACTGAAATCTTACGATCTACGATAAAACTACGTTAACGAAACAAAAAGTGACTATCCAATCGACTGAGAGAAACACATCGGTGACCAGTTTTTCGCACGAAGACACGGAAGTATTTAAATAGCCTCACATTATTAAGTACGATACACTTTTTCTATCGTGTAATTTTAAATACTATATTAATAAATACCGTTGAGATAAATTAATGAGGGCAATTACGAGGTTTCGCCTATGTTTCTGACGTTGACGCACTTTTCTATTCTCTCGACGGCGCCGATTAACGGTCGTAAAACAAAAATTAAAGCGGCAAACGAGGAAGGAATAAAGTACTAGATAGAAGCGATTATGGGCTTTTTGGAATTTGGCTCGAAAAAGAAGTCATAAAAGGACGCAATATTTAAAAAAATTAGAAAACATTCGTTTTATTCCGTTGGGCTAACAAAGTCAAAGTCGACGAATAGTTTTCCTGTTAGAAAGAATTTTATACGAAAGTTTCTTTAAAATCTTACGATCTACCTTAAAACAAACAAACAAAACGTTATTATTCAATGGACTGCGAGAACACACATCAGTGACCAGTTTCTCGCACGAAGTCACAGAAGCGTTCACCAAATAGCCACATATTATTAAAGTACGATAAGCTTTTTCTATCGTGTAATATTAAATACTTAAAAAAAAAAAAACCGAAAAAATAATTGATAAAACCACGGAATATTTTTTAAATCGCGAAAACATAGTAGTTTTATTCCGTTTGGCCGACAAACTCGAATTCGCCGGATGATTTTTCCATTACGAAGAATTTGCCCGACCGTTTTCTTTCAAATCTTACAATCTACCTTAAAACAAACAAACAATACGTGATTACCCACCCTTGTAGACAAGCGCCTCGAAAAGTAGTAATATTGGCGCGATATTGGCGACATGTGCGGCACATGTCGCAATAATTGCGCCAACTGCTACTTTTTGTGCCGCTTGTCTATCAGGGCAGTCGGATGCGAGAACACAGAAGTGTTTATCAAACAGCCACATATTATTAAAGTACGATAAACTTTTTCTATCGTCCAATATCAAATACTACATTTAAAAAACCGTTATAATAAATAAATAAGAAAAAAAGCGTCGACACAGCCGCTTCTACGCTCTCTCGGTCCTGCCGATTAAAGTTCCTCGCCCAAAGCTTCGATGCGCGTCACTAGTACGTCAATATTCCGCTTGATGGCCTCGTAGTTCGGCTCGACCAGGTGTCTCAATAAAATCGGCGCGTACTGCAAATCGTCGGTGCTCGAAACGTCCTGAAATATGTGATCGTACTCGCAGCAGTTGTTCGACAATAATCCCTCCGAGAACTCGATCGATCCGGTGCGGTCGCATTCGCGAGGCGCCTTCAAGTTCGCTGGACTCTCCTTTGAGTCGAAGTTCGAGCGTCGCGTCGTCTCGTCGCGTACGCGCCGTTTCTTAGCCGGACGATTTTCCTTGGATTCGTGAAAGTCGATCTTTCGTTTCTCGACCTTTCTCGCGCGTCTCCGCTGGAAGTTTCTCAAGTTGCTGGTGTCGCTGCCGGTAAACTCGGTTCGAATCTCGAGCGTTTTGAACGAACCTTCCAATTCGAGGATGTTTAAGGCGGAAGTCTTCCTCGTGCGTTCGCTGTAGGAATGGTCCAGACTGACGTTCTCGGGATTCTGAGCGGGAGCGGTCAAAAATCCTGGCGCCGAGAGATTCGTGCCTATGGAGATGGCGCAGGGATCTGCAGCGACCTTCGATAATCGACCGAGGTGGTTGCTCATGATTTCGAGCACGGGCGATGGGCTGTAGTCCTCGTCCGTCCACAGCGATTCAGGTTCCTCCTCGCGCTTTCTCTTCGGAGTCTGCTTGTTCCTTGCGACGAGATTTTCATCGACGTCTTGACGGAAAGGGCTGCGGGTTTGCGTCTGTGAGTCCTCGTTATCGAGGCCGCATCGAGTGTCCAAGAACTGCGTTATCGACGCGGTCGATCCGGTGAGCTCCAAGCAGTCGATAACTCGTTGCGTGTCCGTCGATTCCAGTGGAGCCGAGAGAGTGACCTTGGAACCGTCAGAGTTCTCGTGTCCGATCTGCCTGTCGATAACTTGTTGCGTGTCCGTTGATTCCAAGTCCGTTGGAGCCGGGCGAGTGACCTTGGAACAGTCCGAGTTATTGTATCGGGTCTCCCTGTCGATAACTCGCTGGATGTCCGATAATTCCAGATTGCTTGTGGTTGATTGGGCGAGCGTGGAATCGCCGGAGTTCGAATTTTCGTACCGTGTATAAAGTTCCGTAACTTCCTGGCGTGTATCCGATGCATCAGAAAACAGAGGTAGCGAACCAGAGTTCGAGTTCTCGTTTCGTGTCTCGAGATCGATAACTGCTCGGTGTGAATCCGTTGTCTTACCGACATCGATAACTGCTCGGCGTGTATGCGATGTGTCTGTAAATGCAGATTCCTGATTGTTCGAGGGCTGATAATTTTGGGTGGAAAACATCGACAGCGCATCATCGGAGTACGAAATGTCGTACTGTGTCTCGAGGTCGATAACAGCTCGGCGTGAATCCGATGTCTTACCGACATCGATAACTGCGCCGCCTGTATGCGATGTGTCGGTAAGTGCAGTTTCTTGATTGTCATATGGCGGATAATTTTTAGTGGAAAACGGCGGCGGCGAATCATCGGAGTACGATATGTCGTACTGTGTCTCGAGATCGATAACTGCTCGGTGTGAATCCGATGTCTTACCGACATCGATAACTGCGCCACGTGTATCTAATGTATCGGTAAGTGCAGTTTCCTGATTGTCCGATGGCGGATAATTTTTAGTGGAAAACATTGGCGGCGAATCATCAGAGTACGAATTATCGTACTGTGTCTCGACATCGACGACTGCTCGGCGTGTATCCACGGTGTCGGTAAGTGCAGTTTCCTGATTGTCCGATATCGGATAATTATGCGTGGAAAAAAGCGGTGGCGAAGCGCACTTCTCGTGCTGCGCGTCGAGGTCGACATCCGCATCGCTCGTGGACGATGTATCGGCGCGTACAGTTCGCTCGCTGTCCGACGACAGATAATTCGGTGTCAGCGACGGTGGCGAAGCGTTGTACGAGTTGTCGCACTGCGTCCCGAGATCGACGGCTCCGTCGCCTGTGTCCGACGACGGATAATGCGGTGTGAGAGACGGCGGTGGCGAACTGGAGTTCGAGAAGTTGCTCGGCAGCATCGAGCCGAAAGCCCGCTGAAAATCGGGTAATTCGCCACCTCCGGTGAGAATTTGCGTTGACTGGGAGTGGATCGAGGCGAACGCTTGTGGGCAAGCCGGTGACGTGAGACGCTGAGCGGGCTGAGGCTGCGTCGGGACATCCCGGAGAAACTCGAAGTCCGGGGTGATGGACTCGGAGAGATCCGACTCTTGAAAAATCATTCCGGAATCGTCGGCTGCGTTTCGAACTGCGTTTTGAACGATCGCCGATGGCGTTTCGTACTCGGAGATCGATCGGCTTTGACTCTTCGCTTCCGGTGATTCCTCCGGTTCGGCGGCCTTCGCCGGAAGAGGCGTCTCGGCGGAAGATTCCTCGCGACCCTTCGAGAGATTGTTGGGCGTTAGTCTTCTGAATATCGTCGATGCACGGCTGGAACATAAATAAAAAAAAACAATTCACGGATTAGAGGTTTGTTATTAATTGTATTTTCGTGGAAGAAACGCTTAGTAGGTTGAGGTAGTCCTTGCGAATAGTTTTCACTTCGCATAAGTTTCAGAAAAATTACAGGAAATTGCAAACACTTCTTCACCGGAAGTAAGTCACTTCCAGACGAAACATGCAATTTTCAAACCGGAAGTGACGTTATTTCCGACACGACGTCACGTCCGGTTGAAAAATGGGGTTTTCGAACTGTAAGTGACGTCACGACGAAACCGGAAGTAGTTCCGGTGTGATGTTTTGCTCCAACCCAATATTTTAGATTTTTATCCCAAAAATGCGATTTTTCGTGAAATCGAGACTTTCAATGCCTAACTGTATTTTAGTTCCAAAAAGGCCAGCGGATTCATGTTCAGCGGGAAAAAATGCGTCGCTATACGTGGCTGTTCATAAAAAAAAATTTACTAAACTAAATATACATTTTTTAATTAAAAAATTCGAATTTTCATGGAAATAAATAATTCAAGGACATCAAGTGAAATTCAACAACAGTCCAGGACTTTTCCAAGGTCAGGCAAAATTCAAGGTCAATTCCAGGACTCCAAGGACTTCAAGGACCGCTGGGCACCATGTTAATAAAAAAATGCGTTAACGTTCTATTCGATCCTTCTAAAAGTGTTCTACCGAGCGTCGACTTCTGAAATCATTTGTGGAGAATAAACGAATAAAGTCGAGTATCAGATCCGCTATGTTTATCTATGAAACCCGACTGTTAGAGAACATCCCACCGGATTCCGTCGGGATCGTTTGCCGATCGTAAAAATCGTCCCCCGCGTTCGGTGGACTCAAATTCCAAAGGCCTCGATCGAGAAATAAAAAGACCGGTCGCCGGCACGAACGGTCGGGAAAGGCTTACGCACACTCTCGATGCCCGTTCGCCGGTGGCCAACGACGCTGCACGAACACACGACCGAATCATTATATGTTTTGTTATGGACGCCCGTGCACGACGGTCGATCGAAATACTACTCGGGGACAGCACCTATTTACTCGCTCGGCTTGCTTTATCGGCAGTTTCACGACATCGAAAGTCACCCCGACTCTCCTTGTTCCTATTATCGACGATAAAAAGAAATATCCTACCCGCAATATTGCCCTACCGTTCAAAATCTCCTTAGTTAACGGTCAACCCTACGAACCTATTTACGAGAAGTGCTTAGGAAATACTTCAAGTACTTGCGATACTTTGTACTTGAAGTATTTTTTGTTACTTTCGCCAGCTCTGTCTGTAAAACGATGTTTCGACCTGTAACCATATATATGTGTGTGTATATATATATATATATATACATGTCGTTCGATATCCCGACGTCGAGCTTACCCGTTATTTCAACGAAATCGAATTACTTCGATGGGAACTATTTTTGACTAATTAGCTGTTGAAGAATAAAACAATCCTACGTGTGACGTTGAACTTGTCGAAACATCTACACACTCCTCGTCCATTACCTTAAAACTTCTCCAATGACCGCTGGAATCCTACACTTGTTGCAATCGTTGTCGTTGCGAACTTGCACTGGCAAGTCCGTCCACTGTTCAACGGCCTGTTCCGTGAACTTTTCGCCCAATCCATGGTCTTCCTTCTCTCCGGCGTGACACGTGACCTCGGCTCGGCAGTAATCGTGCTCGACATGTGTCGATTCTTTGTCCACGGAACAGACCGATTCGCCACAACTTTCGTTGTCCATCCTCGGCACTTCGCGTTGATGCGACGTCACGGGAGATACCGCGAAACAATGAAGAATGATGCGCCAACGTACCTGCCTCTCGTTTGTTTTCCGCTGCTAGAAAAGTCGTCTGCTGCTTGTGGCCGAGGGAGGGACTCGGTGTACGCGCCATTTTTTTCTTTTTTCGTAACCACCGTGACCTCTGAAAACTACTCTTCTTTCACGCCGTGCCATCGGTCGGTAATTCGAGTCACGTGACTTTCGAAGAGTCGACGCGACTAAGCAGTATTTTTCCTTATGATTAATCAATCGATTATGCACTTTCTGCGTGATGATGCAAGAGCGTAAGAAAAGTAAAGGAAAGGAAAGGAAATTTTAAATACAAAAAATTACTTTATTCAACACAGAAATATTGCCGAGAAACAAACGAGAGCGAATCGAACGCAGCCAACGAATAAATTAAGTGTATCGAAAGACAATATGGACAATTAGGCTACCAATCACCACCGACCGAATGGTATAAATTGCAAATGGCTTAATTACAGCTCAAATACACCTATCTAGCTGTGGAATTATGGTAATTTATTTTTGGTCATAAATTAGTTATAATTGTATAAAAAAACCATTCGTCATAAAAAGGTTATTTTTGGGTCGGTTCTGTGGCGCTCAAATAATTCCTCACGTGACGAGCTCGTATCTCTACACGAGAACGCAAGAAAAGTAAAGAAAATGAAAGGAAAATAACTTTATACAACACAGGGAAAAAACGTTGCCGAGCACCAAACGAAAGTGAATCAAACCCAGTCAACGAAAAAATTTATTGTACGCAGAAGCAATATGGATGCCGAGGGTCGCTGTATCTTACTACCTTACGCTGTACTACACTGTACAGCACAAAGCATAAAGTTCGTGACTGCTATCTCTCGCCTCATCTCTTAAAACGCGATGGATGTAGAGTGCGACGAAAAAAGAAATAAAAAAAAACTCGCGAGATACCCAAAGATACATACTAAAGTAACACTGCAACGGTAGAGAATAAATCGGCGAGGTTACTACACAAGACCGCGATGGTAGTGGTATTCGAAATCGTAATCGGCTTGAAACGAAAGTGTTATTTCGCCTTAGGTAGATGAGTTTGCGCGGTCCGAGCGAACCAACACAGTTCCATTATCGTTCCACCGTCGTAATCATCACCATTACCAACGGCATGTCCGACTCTCTCTTTCTATCTCTCTGCATTTTATAGCATTCTCCGGAGAGTCTAAGGTAGAGATGTGTGCCGCGTACGTTTTTTGTACGCCTCAATTGACAAAAAAAATTACCGTCTTTTTTTATTCCAGAATTTTTATTTGTTGTGCCATGACCGTAATTTACGGTCACGTGATAGTCAATTGCCAAAAAAAATTACCAGTCCCAAAATGTCGAGGCAATCCCGAAAGTACTGCAAATACAAAATACTATATGTTTTTTAAATACAAAATATTTTTCGTACTTCATACACATTTATAAGTACTTCTTTTAAGTACGTCCTAAAATACGCCGGAAATCAATGAAATTGAAATTTCATTTTCGACTTTTTTTCTTTCATTTTTAACATTACATTTTTTTCATATTTAACATTTGCCATTATTTTCACCTCAAAGTTTTTTTTAGTTTGATATCTGATATTTTTTCACATGCGAAACTTATAACCATATTTGCCATTCAATGTGTAATTTGTCATTTTACAATGAAATTTTCAACAATTTTACATAACAATTTCTATTCCTTTCTGTTAACATCATCCAAGTATTTTGGCTATTCCCACAATTATTCTTAAAGATAAAATGTGGTCGTGGGTGTAAAAATATTTTGTATTTTAGACTTAATTGGCACAAAAAGTACTTCAAATACCATATAAGTATTTGAGAACTACAAATACCTAAAATGTATAAAATATATCGTGTATTTAAAATAGTGCCCAGCTCTGATCTCTAGTCCGAGACGGCATCTTGCCCCCCCCCCCCCCCATGATACCAGCACACGAATCTCAATTTCCTCAATTTTTTCCATTCCCTCGGTTCGCTGGTGCCAGAAGCGGCATGTATTTTATTCCTCTTCATCTTCTCACTTTTCGTTTACGCTTCGTTCCTCGTTACTCTCTGCCGAGCGATTCTCTCGGACGAGGGGTAATAGCGCCGGTTCTCTTTAGGTGAGACTCGATGCTGGCGCCGAGGAAAAGATCGTGCCGGGGCTACGCACGTTGGGTTCTGCGCGTCAGCAATCTTCCTCTCCTTCCAGGCTCACTCGGGTCTTAGCTCGGGCCCGAGTATATCCCTAACCCGCAACAACTAGTACGCTTATTTCCCTCGACCACGCCGGTGGCGCAGCCTCGTCGCGAATGAAAACCTCCGTGAACTTGAGTAAACGACTATCGTCACTCACAGTCGCGACAATATTTTTGTAACAAAGCATCGTCTCAAAATGTGAAGCAATTAAACATTAAAAAAACGTCTCCCAACGAGTGAAAAATTAAAACGAATTATCGCAGGTGCGAGGAAAAAGGTTTTGAGTGAAAGTTGTTCGAGATCGGAACAAAAAAAATCCCTAAAACAAAGCTTCCTCTATGCGGAAGCAAAATAAGAGAAATAATGCTTTAACTATCGACATCGATTCCCGTGACAATGTTACCCGTGAAAACGCGAGTGCCATTACGCGAGTGTACACATTTTGTTATTTTCGTGACTGTTAAATTGCGATGAATTATCGTCGAGTCTCGATGAAGACGCGTGCGCTGCGACAACCCAGCATTAAGTTAATAACAGTGAAGTTAGCGGCGTTTCGCCCAATTGCCGCGCCATGCTCTGTGTCGGAGTTTAGTATTCTATGTAGCAACCGGCGCCTGGGTTAGTTCCACGGCGTGCAATCGACACCGGTTAATTATCGCGTACACGTTTGTAGAACAGCCTGCAATTAGCCCGCGTGGGAAAAATCGGAAAAACTGACTCGATCCCCGGGGCGCGCGTGCGTGTTCTTCGTCTCCGCGTACAACCGAGAACGATGACGTCTCGGCTCGCCGGGATAACGAACGGGTCGCAGATTCATGAGAGCTCGTGTGGCCTTTCCCGACGCTGACAATTCGATACACCTCGTTTGTTTTATTTCTTTTGTTTTTATTATGACGATTAAAAAATACATATATATTGCAGGGCATTAAATTTATATGTACCGTGGAAGTTGGGCGAATAAAGCGCGAAAAAAGCGGCTGTTAATTTCTCCGTAAAGACGATTGGGCTCGCAATGAATATATATATATATATGTATATATACGTGTCGTAACGCACGTACGCGAGACGAATTCCGGATTCGTTTAATTACGCCCTTCGCGCTTCTTTATCGGCGCGTTCGCGTTCGTCGAGGAAAGGAAGAGGTAAAGATAAACAAAGAGTATAGCGTGAAAGGAAAGGATGCCGCGTGCGGGACGATCTCTCCAGCCAATCGAGGAGTCGAACTCCGCGAAATCGAGTGAGTATTGAAAACAATTTCATACGCAGTTGTAACGGCAGCCGTTTATGTAGGAAAGTCCCAGGAAAGTCCGGCAACACGAGGGACTCTTAATTAGTCGCTGTTATTCTAATTCCGATTCTAATATTCTGACCAATTAAAAAAAATGAAGAGAATAACGCAAGTCAGCGAGATGAATGTATTAATTAACCAACGATGTTACCTACTTTCACGCGGAAATTACAATACTCGAATGACGTCCGGTAGACGGGAAGCTTATTGTTGGAGGAACACACTCTTAATCCGACACAGAAACTCCGCGTCTAATTTCGAATAAGCGTCGTTATATATATAATGTTTTTTCCATTCCTTTATTTCATTATATCTTTTCAAATTTCTTTCATTTATTTAATAATATATCTTTTTATTTCATTAATTTTTCTTTTCGTAATATCCGTTGCAACATCATTTTTTGTGTGGTGTGAAATATGTCGAGTCTGTCGGTGATTCCAAACGAGGCGGGTTCGACAAGAGGAAACTTAATAGCTGTAACATAAAAAATAAATTATGATTTACAACATTGACCATCGAAGATAATCTTTCGTTGTTTAACTAAACACTTTCTTTAGTCGAAGAAAAATCGTGTATTCGTTTATTGCAACGTGCTCGTTTGTCAAATCCTTCCCAAGTTTCGCTATACACTGATAAAAAAGTACAGTAGAATCAACTAAGATTCGGGCAGGGACGTTTAAATAAATATTTAGTTGGTCGAACAAAATATTTTAATGACTCAAAAATATTTTGGTGAAATCACCCAACAAATTGTTGAACTAAACAATTTTTTAGCTGTACCAACAAAATATTTTGTTGAAGGTCCCTGCCCAAATCTTAGTTGATTCAACAGTATTTTTTTATCAGTGTATTTGCCCAGCTCTGGTTCAAACCTGCATCTTAAAATTCGACCCTTAGTTACGGTAACAAAATTCTTCTCCCAACATAAAAAAAAAGTCTCTAAGTGATTGTTCTTACATTATCAGTCGACATTTTCCGTTAGCGTCCTCCCTCTCGCCTTCTGGGCAAGGTCCTCGTGCAACAACATTTGGGTACAAACTTTGGCCACTAGTTTCATTATCGGTTGATCCAGGGTTTTTGCCAGTTGGCACCGAAATGGCTGCGCAGTGTAAAGACGAATCCATGGCACCGAGTACGATAAGTAAAATCGCAGCGTGGATCAGAAAAACTGGCAGTTTACAAGTTGTCTTCATCGCGCCGATGTTACCGTCGGCAACAAGTGCTCTTTAGCTACGAACGTTTCGACCCGCGACGCACCGTATCGAGATAACGAGTTGCTTTTTTTCGTTAGTTCACTACCGCCGTGGTTGTCCATGGCTATTTATACAGGCTGGGCACTCGAAGTTCGCTTCATGGCAAATTTATTGTAATAATCGTAATACAATTCAGCGAGCGACCGCATAAATTTTACAAGTGTGCGATAAATATATTGACCGTGAAACGCGCAAGAAGTGTAGGGGGAGTGAGGCCGATTACCGCACTGGCGTTCCTGATCCTAGAATGTTTTCCAGTGCGTTCCCAACGACGATTGGCATGGAAAAAGTTTCCGCCCTTCGACGACCCGTCCGCTTTTTCTCACTTCGCTTAAGGAGGGAGTCTCGCTGCGCGCTGACTTCGCATAAGTTCGACAACAATAAGAGAAAATTGCAAGTACTTCTTGATGGTGTAAAAATCTGAAAA
>JAPYZD010000143.1:0-54195 GCA_030522725.1 Ichneumoninae sp. B BG-2022a | reverse complement strand
TAAGAAATGTTCACAAGAGATGTTCGATTCTGTTTATCGTTTTGAGTTTAATGAAATGTAATGTTTGCTGTAATCTGAACCAATGCTCTCATTAATCCGGTTATTACAAGTTAAATGTTTTATTTGTTAAAAGTAAAGATCGAAATAGCAAATATTAATCAATCCTTGTGCCCCGAATAGTTACATCTAGTCAATGGCAAATTTTTCTAACAGTTACAATTTGTCAATGGAAATGCTCCAAATAGGTGCTATTCATCAATGGTATGGTTCTCAATAGTAACAATTGTCAATGGTAATACTTCAAAAGATTACAATTGCTTAGTAGTTACGTTCTCAATAGTTACAATTGATCTATGGTAATGTCTCGAATGGTTACCATTCACTAATGGTTGCGCTCGGAATGGTTATAATACACCAATCTCTACATTCCGAGTGGTTACTATTCGCCGATGGTCAAAGGACGAATCGCAACCTGTGAAAGTGTCAACGTTCACCATTCAGTTCACCGTTCATACCATTCAGAGTGAATGGTTTACCATTCAGAGTGAATGGTTACCACTAATGCACCATTCAGTACACCATTCAGATTCTATGGTAACCATTTGACGACCAATGGTTAATTTTCATGAGGGTAGGTTTATTCCCAAGTAGATTGGCACTTAGTTTCTTTACAAATTTAAACGCAAAGAATGAATCTGCTGACAAAACGCAATTTTATCCATGCCTGATCTTTGTTATGAATTTTACGCACATAAGAAAGGGAACACAGTGCTGGCTGGCGAGGAAGCTACCGCAATTTGACGAGTTCTGACCGAGACACAGGTCGGCCAAGGTTCTCAAGTTATCTGATCGATCACAGTGTTCCCGCTGGAGGAACGATAGCGTTGCAGGTTGAAGTAAAAGGTGCGCCATTTTAATATTTATTGTTAAAAATAGACCATTCCAAAAATTATGTGAATTCCGTATTTCAGGTGTGCCACCCCCGGACGTTACGTGGATGCGTGGCGACAGACGAGAGCCTATTCCAGCCTACAAAGCTCGCACCTTCGCAGACTCGGGAGTCTACACTCTGATCGTTCCGGAAGCGACAGAATCCGAAACCGGAACTTACGTCTGCCGAGCGAGTAACGCTTACGGCTATGTCGACACTGCTGCGAACGTCGAAGTTGTATCGTCGAGTTCCATCGAGGGCGGAAAACCTGCGATGTTTGTTTCCCGACCAGCGGAAACTATGATTCACGTGACCGTTGGAGAAGATGTCAGCGTGTCCTTCCGGGTTAACGGAGTTCCCAAGCCGAAAAGTAAATCCCGCAATACGTTAACAAGCACAAAGTTGACACTTTGACTTCACTATAGCGCGGTATTTTTATGTACTAGTATTCTATTTTATTGAAACTAGGAAGGCAAGAACGGTCACTTTCTCTTGTGATAATCCGAATAATAAGAAAATTCTGGGCAAAAAGTCTTCCGTGTGCGCAGAGTTAATCAATCGTTTAAGCTTCGACTAAAGTCCGAAAAATTTACTTTGCAGTTATCTGGATGAAGGGTCTACGAGATATCACGAATGGTCCCAGATCTTACAAGGAATCCCACGACGACTACGTCCGACTGACACTCAAACGAGCTTTGGTTTCCGACGAAGGAACTTACTGCATTCTAGCTAAAAATCGCTACGGTTGCGACAGAACTTTTTATACCATCAAGGTACACAATAGAATTTGCACAATTCTAAATCTGGGCTCTCTCGATAAATACATGTGTGCAATAGTATATGTGGTTCTAAGGCCAAAAGCGTATAAAGATAGTTCTACAAATTTGTTTATCGTCATAGGTGAAGCAACGAGCACGATCGCTGACACCGTCGCCGGATTGGGGTTCCTTGGATACCGGCAACCTGTTAATGGACATTCACGACACCGAGCGATCTTATCTGAAACGTAAGATTATCATATATTTTCATCTGTTCAAGGTTGATCGACCTCGACGCCTTTCTTCTCCATTCTCGTTTCTCTCGAGAATACGAGATCAGTGGGCCAAATTGTTCGCGCTCCAATTCGAACGATTTCTCAAAATTTATAGAACTCGAGTCTCGAGACTAGTTGCGCTCTAAAAATATTATTTCGAGTGTCAGTGCACCCTCCCTCGTAATACGCGCTACGAAAGAAGCTATACGTTAGCTGCTCTAGCGTACTAGCTGAGAGAACGATAGCGCGACGATGTTTGTACGAGATAAAATTGGTACCTCACACGACCCCACCTACTTTCATGAAACTCTAAAATTCCTCCTCTCTGCACACCCTTCGCGCCAGAAAGAAACACCGAGTGCCCAGCTATTTTTGTTTGTCCTCCTCCTACTCCTGCTCGGACGACTGAATTTCCGCCAAAAATTCTTTGACGCTTATGCTCAGTTCGTGCCCGGTCGTGACACCTATATGTAAATTTTGATCCTCTTCTCTTGTAATATTTTTACCAATGAATCGATAAAATGTACCGTAACTTGTGTAAAATTGGGACCGATTTGGAGGAAAAAAATTCGGATAAGGAAGGATCTTCGGTGGAAAAATTGAGATTGTCCTGGACCGAAAAAACTACATGCCCTATACGGGATTTTTTAGACTTTCTCGTTGGTCATCAAGGTAGATTATTGACAAAACTATTGAAAAGTGGTATTAAAAAAGGTGCGATAGGATTATGTGAAATCAATATCGTGTACTTCGTAGCATAATTAATGAATCGACGAAACAAAAATTGGCACAATTAAATATAGTTTTTTTTTTTTTGTTGTTGTTTATATTCATTATTCATTCTAATATGTTATTCAACTTTTCTGTTTGAGTAGAAGTACCAGGAGCGATTACAAGCGAGCCCGTCGTCGTCGACGGAGGGCGAAACTGGTTGGCCCTGAGTTGGGGAAAGGCGGTCCAGCATGGTCCAGCTCCTGTCGTCGCTTACAGGGTAGACGCTTGGCTTCTCGGTGGCGAAGGTGGTGCACGATGGGCCGAGGTAAAAAATAGCCGCTCTAGATACCCTATACTTCCCTAGCAGTCTGACCGACTATAGAAACGACCGCGATTCGACCGAAAACCGATCAAAGACCCACGTTTCGAAATGGACGTTTTACCGACCGTTATTTGGATTTAACCGACCGAAAACCGACCGAAAGTTTTCATAGCTTTTTGTAATCTGAGTGACCTTAACCGCAAGCTCCCGGAGTGTCGGCCGGTTTTCACATTATCGACCACAAACCGACCATAAAATAACCATTTATAACTTCAGTCGGTTTTCGCATACAAATTTTCAGTCAGTTTTCGGTCGGTTAGATCCAAATGATACAGACGGTAAAAGGTCCATTTCTGATGATCGGTTTTCGGTTAATAAAAGTGTTACCATAAATATTCTGAGGAAATTAAACTTAATTAATTTTTTGATTAACTTAAATTCCAGCTGGGAATAACACCAGTCAACGCCTTCGACGCCTTCAATCTTCGTCCCGGTGGTGAATACAAATTTCGCATAACACCGCGCAATCGTTACGGCTGGGGTGATTCCGTGACGATGACGAATTCCGTAACGGTCCGAGGTGTCGCAAAGTTTCCCGAGTTCTCGAAGATCCTGCCCGGTCAGCTGAAGGCTCTTCGTGGAGAAACTTTGCACCTCGAGTGTGAAGTTCGCAGCGAAACCAGAGCCGAAGTAAAATGGTACAGGGACACGACGGATATCGATGGACTCAAAGATCCGAGATACATGAGTTATTACAACGGCACGAAATCAACGTTGACGGTACAAGCGATAAAGGAACACGACTCTGGACGATACGTTTGCGAGGCGACGAATCCTGCCGGTCGAGTCTCGACTTTTGCCAGGGTCCAAGTCGTCACTGATCCGAAGATCGTCGAGGCGGACGAGAAGCTTCGAAGAATGAGGTATCCGAGTCTGTCAAATTTACGTAGAAATTCAACCAACAGCGAACAATGAGTCTATAGCATTGTTTTCTATGGATTTCAAGAACGCTCGAGTCGAGCAACGAGGAACGACCGCCGGAGTTTACAATGAGGCTGCGAGACAGACGAGTACAGATGACCTATCCGGTACGACTCACCTGTCAAGTATCCGGTCACCCCGAACCCGAGGTCACCTGGTACAAGAATCGCGAAGAGCTTTTCCAGGATGGTAAAAAGCCCGATAATTAGTTGATATAGGACAGTGCGGGACAAAACGCAACATTTTTGCAAATTTTTCGTGGGATAAAAAATCTCACCTCAAATGGAGAACACAGATCTGTTTGTCCCCGAGGTTACCGTTTTGACACACGCTGCCCCACTCTCGACACTTGTTGCATTATTGGTTGCTCTGGCTGAAATTCGAAACAGCTGATTTCTTAATATTCGACGTTTGTACTTTCAGACAACGTTTCACTTTGGGACGACGAGTCTCACTTCCACACCCTCGAGATAAGTCATTCGACCATCGATGATTCCGGTGTATACATGGCGAAAGCTCGCAACGTAAACGGCTCGGTATCCTGTCGTTGTAATCTCGTAGTCGACAAGGGAATCCGTGCCTACGTAGCTCCGGAATTCTTCCGCCACTTGGACGCTGTCTACACGATAAAATCCGGCGGGGAACTTCGCATGACCGCACAGATTGAGGCTTATCCGACAGTGGGAATAGTTTGGTAAAACAAATAAATTAAAATTTAATAAAAATTAGGAAGTATCTATCGGGGCGATACCGTGTACGGTATGGGCACTGTGGCATGGCCACGGTATAATTACATTCGAAGTGCAAATATATTATAATACCGTTCACAGTATGTCTAACTCCCACGGGATACAGCAGGAATAAACGATCCCAGCTCGAATATACCGTGATGCCGTACACGGTACGCGCATCCGCACCACGGGATGCTTGAAAAGAACCAGCCCAACTTGAAAAGTACCGTGATGCCGTATACCATGCGTCTATTACAATATGGTGTAAATCTAAATTCAAACGGAGCCGATGTGCACTGTAAAATAATTTGTTTAATTTAATTATCGGTATTAGAAGCTTTTTTACATAAACTGTTACTGAAATTTCAAACACAAGTGCGTTGCAATTTTACATTACAATTTTTTTTATCGAAAATGTTTGTAAATTTTAGACAAACGATTTGTAAGTTTCATGTCTGGTATTTTAATTTTACAAAAAAGAACATTAATGTTCCATAAACTCAATTAATGTAAGTAATGTAAGTAAATTTCATGCTCCAGTAGATTAAATTTACTATTTTTTTTCTTTTTTTCGGTGGCCTTAATACAATGCGCCGTTGGCGCATCACGCACGGTATAGTTTACACAGGCCCATCTTTACACCGTACAGTGTGTTTATTGTCCTGCGGTATTATTCCAAAATCATTCACCCTGGGAATCGTAAAAATACCGTGGCCATAATATGATGAATTTAGAACGCTGAAAGTGGCTTGAACGCTGACAGTGGCTAGCCACTGTTATCACCAGAACGCCGATAGCGGTTAACCATGGCTAGAGCGCTAATGGTGGTTAGCGCTCTAGCCATGGCACCATCACTACTATCACTGAAATCAGAGTGCTGATAGTGGCCGCCCACTGTCAGTGCCCTAAATTGTCGCGATGAATGTATTTGGAATAATACCATCTTGGAATAAACGCACTGCATGGTGTAAAGGTGCACGGTCTTACGGTTACCCAGTCTCCGTTTGAATTTAGATTTATACCGTATTGCAATAGTCTCAAGTTATCCGGCACCATGGTACCTTCCAAGTTGGTCTTGTTTTCCTCAAGTATATGTGGTACCATGCACATACCGTGAACGGTATTACGGTATATCCGGAAGGGCACGGGAGGGCTCGGACATTTCGTGCCCTCCAGCACGGCAAAATACTTCGTTCTGATTAGTCCGTTCATTCAAATTTATAATGCTTATAACTAATTAACTATTGCGAATTTTCAAAAACGGCTTTGTAACTTTGTTCACATCATGACCAACTATCTGCCAGCAAAATATGTGAAAAACTTCCTGAATCACCCTGTCCAGCCGGACTTATGTATCCCTACGCTATCCGGTGGAGATTTGTCATACCATACACGGTATATATTTGCACCAGGAATGTGATTATGTCGTCGACGCATCGCGGTGGCCATACCGTACACGGAATGGTCCCAATAGGCACTTCCTAAAAATCAATGCTGCCATCGAAAATTAGTGTTTCGCCATTTGAACGATCGATAAGTGAGCGCGAATGCTCTGCAGTGTTTATCTCGAGTCTCTTCTCAACTCCGGGCCTATTATTTGTATCCCCGCTAGACTGCAATTTAATTAATTTGTCTCTTTGCGTGGGTAACTCAACGATCAGGCATCGGGACGGTCATCGTCTTCGTCCGAGTCGTAACGCCGTGATGACATTGAATCACGACGGCAGCGTCGAACTCTCATTGGCATACGTGACGCCGCGGGACGCTGGTCTGTACTGCTGCACCGCGACGAACGAGGTTGGACGAGCCGAGAGCACGACGAGAGTAACCGTACTCGGTGCCGCCGATGAAGAAGCCCCGAGTCTCACACAGTCTCTGCCGGACGTCGTCGAGTCCCTGGATGTCCCGTGAGTGCCCCACAAATGACTCACCGCAAATATGTTTCTTATTATGGTATATATAATTCTCCATCTATAAAAAAAACTACGTTTTTTTTCTTCTTCAGTTATTCGAAAGAGCCGCTCTTCGTGACGAAGCCTCTGTCGACCGAGGCCGTGGAGGGTGACACGGTCATCATACTATGCGAAGTCGTCGGCGACCCGAAGCCGGAAGTTATCTGGCTGCGAGATTTCTTGAGGGTAAGATGAGGATTAAAAAAAGCCAAAGAAAGAAGAAAGATAAAATAGTTTTCATTACAGCGACGCGTCCCGTGAGGATTTATAACATAACTTGCACCGATCCGAATTGCGCCTCTCAGTTTCTCGATTCGATATCGGCAAAGAGATTTCTTTATTTACGGCGTTCGCGACATATTCTATTGGGATCTACCGTGTATCGGCTAATATCCGTGTGATCACGACTCTCCGCGGTTTCCCCAGGGGGCGAGTGCTAGAGTTACATGGCGATAGACGCGGGTATGACTCGTCCCTCGAGGATTCTTAACACGCGATCGATTCTCTTCCTATCTTCGTCGAGATTCGCCCATGAAATTCTAAAGCGAACCATTCAATTTGCTCGATAACCACCGATGCTATCCCATAGATATAAAATGTGTGGTTCAAATCTCGGGATATGTGTGATCAAAGTCAAACATTTCGAGCCGTACAATACTATCGGATTTTTATAGTCAATTATCGAATAAGATAAATTTTTAAAAAGCCAGTCGTACCTTAAAGCTTCTAAAAGTATCTTGATCATGAACCCAAGTGCAAACTTCGCTTCACACTTGACACCCTAATTGCTCGATAACCAACGATGCTATACCGACGATATAAAATGTGTAAATGTGTGTTCAAATCACGGGGTATGTGTGATCGAAATCAAACATTTCGAGCCGTACAATACTATCAGATTTTTATAGTCAATTATCGAATAAGATAAATTTTAAAAATCCAATAGTACTTTCAAGCTTCTAAAAGTATCTTCAGCATGAACTCAAGTGCAAACTTCGCTTCACACTTTACACTCTAATTGTTCTCCGGCACGATTACAAACTTTACTTCGAGCACGAATCGATAGAAACATTCGTCGCATCAAGTTCATCCTCGAGATTCTCCATCCGGACCTCGGACAACGCCGGTACTCGCGATTTCGATTTTAACCAAAGATCTATCGCGAACATAGAACCGTCGTGTCAAGTAGGGGGCGAGTACGTTTTGCCGAGGGATTGCGCAGCCCGGGACTCGAATGACGTGTCCCTCGTGGTGCTGTTTGCCTCGTATAGTTGGCTCGATGTAGGTCAAGGTACCGCGAACCGAAATGACATACCTACATTATGCCCGTATTCGGTTCTAGCATATAATGCGACTACTACGAGAAAACCTACGTCTGACCGGGCCTATCGCCGGCTCACGCACACACGCCTTCCCTCATATATTATTCGCTTTACATTGTGCCCGATCTCCCTCCCTCGCACCTGTTTAACTATCCGATCGTCTATCTCCCTCAGTGATTGATTCTCCGCTGAGTCTCCCGAGTTGCAATTCACTTTTTTTCTACTTCGTCGAGAAGCGATAAATAGCAATTATCCGACTCCTACGATTCAGATGTACACCGCGCTCGGAGCTCAATCGTCGAACGCATTTGTATTATCGGAATGACGGATTGATGGATGGAGCTCGTATAGGCGTGGAAACATGGGAATTGGAGCGACCCTTCGGGCTTATGAATCACTGTTCGCAGACAAAAATGAAGAAAGGAATCTTCCTCTGCGAAAATACGAAAAGAAGTCCGCTCTGCATAAAAAATTGGATTTTAATCGGAGAAGCCATGCAATGTTCTTTTTGAATCTTAATTTTAGTCGATAAAAGATCACGGGTGAGATCGAACGATCCCGTCGGCGATTTCTTAAGGTGATGTGAAAGGCTTTTTTGAATGTTTCTTTTTCGAACCATCTTTCTTCGGTTGATATTTTGGTCGGAAGGGGAAAGACGGATACTTTGTTCTTTGCCTAGAATACCGACTGTCGTACTTCACATTATATATTTTTTATTTTTTCTCTCGAGCGGCATAGATCGCGAATTAAGCAACTTTTGATTACCTCCTCAAAGAGCAAAAGTAACGCATCTAGACAATCTAGATCTTGGCTCGATAACTCCCATACATATATATATATATATATATATATATATATATATCTTCACGAGAATTATCGTGTCGCAAAGTACCTCTGTCAAACCGGCTGTCTCCCACTTGGATCGACAGTTTACCCGAACACTGGCGCACGGCAAGTTCGCAATGAGCAGGTACCCGCACGGCGCAATGGTCCTCGGGGTCGGGGAACCAGAGTCCCGTACTCGTCGTCGTCGCGGTACCACTTCTTTTAATCTGGCAGTGTTCAAACGCCTCTCACACCGTCCTCCACGTTCTTCGCTTCGCGGATTATTTCTCCCATAAAAAAATAAAATTACTAAAAAAACGCCTCGCAGCAAAGTCAGTGCATCTAATTAATTCGGTCTCCCGTACATATAACATATATTAATGTAGAAAAAAAAGAAAAAAATAAGTCGCCCGATATCCAAAGTGCTCTGCGCCTAATGGCTCGCTTATAAGGTTTAAACAGATCGGAAATCTCCATTTAGGGCTGTCGATCACGATCCATCGATCGTTAGCAAGTACCGAGATTCCTCCGACATTGGTTTTGGCTTTCTAACTTTTCTTGATTCGTCGTGACTCACCTGCCGCACGCTTCTGAACGTCGCATTTTCATTTCGGTTCTGATGTCACAAACGGAGCAATTCCGTCTGTAAGGTACGTTCGTTGCGAGATTTTTCTTTTTTGCTGTCGAGAAATGAGTTCTTTGAGAACGGAGTGACTTATATTTATTGGCTCATTCAGGTACTATGTCTTTTAACGGGCTGAATATATGATTACCAAATACTTTACTAAACTAATATTTGTAGGATAAAAATCGGAACCGTGTTCCTAAGTGACTGAGGAACGAAGTGACTGATTGAGGATCTTTAGTTTTGACAGGATGCCCTGAGTCATCGCGCGTCTGACACACGTCCATCAGATGCCTCCCGATTTCGTGATTGGACTTCTTAAGAACCACCGCACGCTTTAGTTGAGATATATCGAACAGGAATAACTGGTACCTGACGTCAATAAAATACACGAAGTGTGTGTGTCTCCTCGTCGTGAGTTCGCTCCGGTTGTATCGTACGCGTGAGGATTCGAATTAATCGTGTATGGAACTCTCGCGAACCGAGTATCGTTGAAATCGTCGAACAGGATAGATGGATATGGGCTCGATGGCTCGAAGTTGCCGCCGCTGCTGCTGCTATAAGAGAGCTTGAAGCGACGAGAACGGGTGAGCTCGTATTTGGGGAACTCCGATAATTCACAGTCGAGTCGCGTGCTTCATGCTCGTTTGTACTACTGAACGACTGAGAGAGCAAAAAAAAACAACCGGGCCGAAAAACAAAACAATCGGGCCGAAAACTCTGCTTTGTTATTTTTAAATATACACTATTCGAAAATGTATATAAAATTTGCAATTTTAAATATGTAAAAATATTAACGTAAAATTAACTGATCGGTGTATCAAAGAATTATGAAAAATTCGACATAACAGTGACCACTAATTTTAACTCGTACTTGTGTATTGAACTCAATTTATCAAGGGGCGGTATGGATCGGAATAACATTACCATTTTGCGTTCTTTTAATTAAATATTACGTAAGAAAGAGATCGATGAAAACGAAAAATCAATTTCTCTATATGAAAGACTGTCTACTTTCAATCAAAAATATTTCACTAGTCATCGGTCTCTCGCGCCCGCAATTGGGCCCGTTAAACCCATCGCCTCAATCCTCGAGCTAATTAACTCTTCGCCGGAGCGTATGTCAATCGTGTTTGCAAATCCCTCGACCTCGTATCCGCGAGCATAAGTAATGAGCAAACGCGTGGTTCACTCTTGTCTCTCATTACTCAGCTATCAGTATATTATGTCCTACTTGTAAATCTTTTATCTGGCACCGTTCGCCTTCAATCCTTCGTTCGCCGCCTCTGCCGTAGACTCGATCGAGGCTCTCTTTCAAGTTATGCGCGCCCCCCGTTGTGCCCGGGGAATTCTTTCACGGAGAACCCGAGCCAGTATTTCAGCGGCAAAGTGTCTTCGAAATTAAAAAAAAAAGCAAACAAACACTGTGGTACGCAGAGCGGTCGAAGTCTTCGGAGAGACGAGCGAGGCTCATGAGGGGGTACACCGAAAACCCTTCACGCGGTTTATATGTCCATGTTACAATACTCCCGAGAGCGTGGTCAACTTTCGCTCCCTATATGGGTGACAGCTCTTCTGACGCCGCACGGGATCCCTCTTACAACATGATAATAAGAGATACCGTTTTTTTCTTTTTTTTATTTGCTACGAGTCATTCCGCGGATATTTCCTTTGACCTTATATACACGTCATCGGAGTTCGAGTAGGATAAGTGCATTGCTGGGATGTGTGGAAGAGATCTATTATGGAAGTAGAAAGGGAGAGAACGTTTTTTTTACTATTTTATTCAATGTTGTATTGTTTATTGTTACAGCCTGATTACTACCGAGACGCCGCTCACTTCCGAAGAATCGGTGCCGGACCTCAGTATCGTTTGGAGATACCATATGCGAAACTCGACTTCACTGGCGCTTATTCGGTGATTGCCAAGAATTGTCATGGGGAAGCGAAAGCGGTGATATCACTGCAGATCTATGCGAGGGGACAGGGAAAAACGGACAGCAGCATGGAACAAACCACGATAAAGCACGGGTATGGAGATTTTTTTTTATCGGAGGTCATACGGCTTCATTTTCCTTCTCGTAGAAGAGAACCATTTTTTAAAAAGTATTTGTGAACGATACAATGCAAAGGGTTCTATTGAAATTTTTTTTTTTTTTTTACTTCAGGAAAAAGTTTTCCATATTTCTTCATATTTCTTCATATTTCTTCATATTTCTACACATTTCTTCATATTTTATTTAGAAACGTTCAAACTTTGCCGAGCATAAAGAGACCCTTGCGAGATCTGAGATGCTGCGATGGTGACGCGGTCACCCTGATCTGTAGAGTTCACGCCACACCTGAACCGGACGTCCGATGGGAGAAGAGTGGCAAGGTACGAAATCTACGTAATAATAAAGTACAAGACCAGTAGGCACTGCCACCCAGATAGCATTTTGCAAACAACCCGCCAGAAAATAGGCAGCATGTGTCCGCATGGGACGGCGGCAAAATTGCGGCATGTGCGTCCGCATTTGCCTATGTTTTTGCCAGCATTCAACGCCGAACATTCTTAGAAACATATTGTCGGCAAGTTATTAGCAAGGCTTGCTGGTGCTTTGCGTCTCACTACGAAGATTAATTTGCTTGAATCATGGTTATTTTTGGTGTAATTTTTAAAAAATTTGATTTCTTATCAAATTTAAGTGCTTCTATCGATTCTCACAAAGATTTAATTACAAGGGTTGTTAGTGCTAGTCCATTTGTGTATCATATTTTATACGATACACAAATGGACCATCCGGAATTTTGATCTCTTTGAAATCAGCCGTTGTTGGATTTTTACTACCAATATGCTGCAATCTCGTGCTAGAAACAGTTGTTGCAACATTGCTGGTACGCAAACAGCGAAGCTTTTGCTGGCAAGCAATTGCCCTAGTTTGCCTGTGCTACGGTTGGCTATCTGGGCATGGACACTCTCATGGACACCCCAGACTTGTTGTAAACATTTCTTTTTATTTTATAGCTGGTGCCTCTAGGTGAGGATTTCGCTGCGGATTTCGATGGTGAGACCGCCCGACTGAGCATACAGCACGTTTACCCCGAAGACGAGGGCGAGTACACCTGCGTAGCCTACAACGACCTAGGAAAAGCTTTCACATCGGCTTGTCTGATCGTTGACGGTAAAGCACAACTTTCAAATCAAACTTTTTTCATATCTTCTCGTTCGTCTTATGTTCGATTAGCGAAACGTGTCCTAACAATCGTAAATACTGTTCGTCACCTAACTCGGCGAGTCGTCGTTTCCAGTACCCGAAGGAAAGGAAAGTGCGCTCAGTCGGAGATTGATCAGGCCGGTCGGTCTTCTTTCGGCCGAGTCCACGCCGATCTCCACGCCCAGATCAACGCCAGTTCGCAGTTTATCACCGTCGTGTGTAGCCAGTGAGTTTTTTTTTACGGAACACTAAGTTCCACTGGTTGCGCTTCCTCTGCAGGATGGATTTATCTTCCTCTTTCGCTATACGCTATATTTATACCGTACCAAACGCGTCGGCCAACACCGGCGTAAAACCAGTAAAATAATTTGGAGATTTTCCTTTGAGGACAAGGCGGTCTCAAAAAATTCCTATCAAGTGTTTTCCGGACAAGGCTTGTACGATTTAAAAGTAGAAAAAAATTTACAAATTTTATTTACGAATTAAGCAAACATTGGATAAGTATTTGAGAGTTATTTAAAATTTTGAGGGCGAAGAGTGAAATTTCCCCTGAAAATAGAGCGTTCTCGAGCTTATGTATGTTACTTTATTATCGCTGTTCGTTCCCAGGCCGCCGAGAGTTGAAACCCGCTGTGAGAACACCTCGAGGTCAGTCGATCGGTCGGCGCCCGAGACTTCCAACCGGACCGAAATTTTACGCTGTCCCGCACAATCGCGTTGCGGAAGAAGGCGAAACAGTGAGGTTCCAGTGCGCTGTCGCTGGACACCCTGCGCCATGGGTGACCTGGGACAAGGACGGGATTCCTGTTACACCTACCGCCAGAATATCTCTCAAGGAAAAGGATGACGTTAAGATATTGGAGATAACGGAAATAACGCACGAGGACGCTGGACTTTACAGAATAACGCTGGAAAATGATGTAGGACGAACGGAAGCTACTGCCAGGCTTGAGATTATCAAAGGTTGGCGTAATTCCTCTTTTATTATTATTTTTTTTTTTTAAAGTATATTACACTTGGAATTTCATTTTTCCCGGATTTGTAACATAGGTCGCCACAGCTCTCTTACGAGGACAGTTCGCACGAGAAGTGCTTCGCCAAGAACCTACTCTATCTACAGTAGAAGTCCGGTTACATCGGCGATAAGAGGTGACACGCATCTTCGTCCGAACATCCACGACTCGATGGGCGGTCGAGGAGGTACACTGAGTCCTACTTTGCCGAGGTGGCACCACAGGCGAGTTCACCAGCATCCCGTTCACATGAATCGATAAATTATATCCGGTTTTTTTACTTTTTTCTTGCAACATTTTTTTTCGATCACTGTTAAACAGGTCATTTTTCAGGTGGTTTTTACATAAGGCATTTAATGCTTTGCACATTAGAGAATAAAACATTTTTTTAAATATCATTAAACAACCGAGTGATTTAACTTTTTAATTTTTTTAATTGCAGGAACGGTAAGCCACCCATAGAATCTCCGGAACCAACTCGCAAGATGAACAAACCACAGATCACCCTTGTTAAACCGCCGCTGAAAAACGGCGTGCCTTCCACAGCAAAAGCATACGATCAAAAAACGTCTCTTTCCTCGAAACCCCGAAGTTCTTCCGTACCACGACAGAATACGAATCCCCGAGAAATTCCCATACACCTTACGAAAACGAGACAAACGAAAAAGAATCCCATTCCGCAAAGGACGAGCGAAGAGAAGATTCGATCGAATAAAAATAGGACAACGCCGACGATGAAGACGAATGGGTCGATGATCCCAAAAAGATTACCGACAGCTCGCTCACGCTCGCCGAAGGTTGGCAATAAAATTGCCGTCGAGATTCCCCAGGTATCCGTAGATTCAGTGGATTTTAGCAAAACCGCGACGGTTTCGGCCGTTTCGGTCTCGGAAGTATGCGCAGAAACGGTTAAACCAGTAGAGAGGGAAGAAACGCTGGAGCCGGAAATTTTGAGGAATCTCGATGACGAATTATCGAAGACGAAGAGTCCGCAGCTGGAGGAACTATCCCCACCGCACATGAGCCACGACATTCCGGTGGGAAGTTCAAAGGTCATCGCGGACGATAAAAACGAACCTCGTCCGCCAGTTATTATCGCAGCTCCAGCCGATGTCATAGCGCTAAGAGGCGCTAAGGTCATCCTTCTGGCTACTTTCGAGGGTGAACCACAGCCGAGAGTGAGATGGCTTAGAAAAGTGAGTTTCACGACAATTTCAAACACAGTAGATGTATGAAAATGCCCTAACATCGACGGATGAATTTTGAAGAAGGTGCAATGTAATATGCACATGGCTCCCTCATTTATTACAATTTTGCGCATAGCGTTCACTACGAGACAGTTTTTTGATCGATTTTGACTTTCTCATAGAGGTAGCTATGCGCAAAATTGTGATAAATGAGGAAGCCATGTGTAAATTAATTTGAACCTTTTTTGGTAATATAATAATAGGACATAACGACACTAGTGCGCGAAAACTTTTTCTGACGAATGTGAGTTTGCAGCATGAGCCGAAGTCGAGTGTTCGAATGACATGAGTTAAGGAAACGTTTTTCGCACGAGTATCGTACAAAACTGTATTTCACATAGTGTGAAAATAAGGTTTTACGCACGGAAAGCGGGCGCAAAGCTGCCATTTTCGCGGCGAGTAAATTTAAAAAATGTCTACATGTCATGAAATTGAAATGGTCCAAATGTATCGCAAAATTTATTGTAGGAAAGCGCAAACTGACATTTGCGGGTTTCATCGTTTTGAGACAATTTTTAATCGATTCTTGACCGATGATTACAAAACCGTAACTCATTTTACTCTTACAGTGATGTTTCATTCAGAAACCAGGCAGAAAACACAAATGCCTAAAAATTCAAAAATTTCATAAAATTTTAACGGTTAGACAAATACTTGCCAAGTTTGATATAAAACATTATACAGTATTAATTAATCCCGTGTCAAATTTATGCTCGATACCTCCATGTTTACTCGAATTAGACGATTTTTTAGTAATTTTTCAAACAAATCTCAATCGACATGAAAATTGCTCGGAGGGAAGACTCGTGGATTAAAAAATCTTGAATAATTTGTCAATTTTATCGAAAACAAAATTAGTTTCAGTACTCTACTAGAGTACCGAATTTCAACTCGCGGTGACTTTTTTATTTGATTTTTTACGAAAACAGCTTCTCTATGAGAAATCAAAACAATTTGCCTCAAAGTCAGCGACAAATGAAACTTTCGTTCGGAATTATGAAGTGACATCGTCGACCGATATAACCCGCATATTAGTATCCCCGCATGGAAAGCGCTTCGACCGTCAAGAATTTCAAAGTTTATTCAACGCATTGGAGTCGAGCTTGTGTTACAAGCGCAACACGCAACGATAACGTGAGACCAAACACCGCGGATCCTTGTTTCACATTATACCGCGCAATCTTATCTCGTTGCGTAGCTTCGCACGAGCATACTCACTATATCGAGAAGCTTCTTCGCACCCGTGCCACGAGAGCGAAACAGCGTTGTATCGAAGCGAAGATGAATCGTGTCTACTGTTAGCAAGCATCGCAACAAGAAAGTGTCTGTACTGTGCCGTTCAGTTGTATGAAAGCAAGGGTGATGGGTTTCGACGCGAGTAATCGGTATTCGATCATCTGATTGATACAGCAGATGTAAACACATGGGACACTCCACTTCAAGTCTGCCATCTGACTTGCGACGAATTATCAAAAAGTGCGATAATTTTTATTCGTTCATTTTTTTTTATCACATAAAAAAACTAATTTTGTTTTCGATAAAATTGACAAATTATTCAAGATTTTTTAATCCACGAGGTGTGAAATGGATCTCATCATCGTCGACGATAAGATATCCGGAAATAAATATTTTAATTTTTCTTGACGCGGAATGTCTCGTATAATCGAGTTTCGCAAACGAAGAATTGATACATCGCCGTCTCTCGTTGATTCGTGACATCAGAGTACATAGTTTCATCGGAATTATCTAATCGTGCGAAAATGTACAGAATGCAGAAAAAATCTTGTTTCGCACGATTTACGTACACAAATAAATTAAATACCGCAACGATTTGCTACCGTCGGCAACGAGAGCGAAGAGTTTTTCTTATCGCCCGAGGTTGTACGCGATTCGTGTTTCCATGTATATACACGTGTAATTACCGGTGAATCATGTGGAAGAAAAATAACGGCAAAGGTAAGGCGTCGTTGTCATCGACGTCACGACGACGAGAGTCGGAGATATTTTTGAAAAGTAAACCGGGGATATACCTTTACATGGAATTTGCCGCAATTGCAAAACTTATATCGTTATTTAATTAATTCTCGGAGATGTAATCGATTGGACAGTCGTGGAATATTAATTTGCGATCGAGAGAAGAAAACGGTGTACGGCGATTTTTATCTTACAGTGAGAGTACGAACCCCAGTAGGCTAACGTTCGTATACTAATTTTACTTATTCTAATTATTTACTTATTTTTATTGTTATCGACGGCTGAGAATCGAAAGACGTAAATCCCATCTTAAAGTCCAATGCCCACATAGCACGGGAATATTTCTGAAATATTTCGAAAATATTTATTTGAAATATTGACAAAATTTTACCAACATTACAAAATATTTCTGAAATATTTTGGAAACATTTTGAAAATATTTTTTTGTCCGCTCATAAATCTTACATTGAAATGTTTTAGAAATATTTCGCCAATATGTTTTTGAAACATTGCGCTAAAATGGTTTTTTAAAACATTTTACAAATATTTTTAAATGTTGGTAAAATATTTATTAGATATCTTTCTGAAACATTCAAAAAGTTATCAATATTTAAGTGCTGTATATATCGTTCATTACTTAAAAAGTATGTACTGCCTCCAGTACTTCATCTATGAGATTCCTATGAGCCCCCTTCAAGAGTGCCAATATCATGTAATATTACGTCATATTAAATAGTCGAACTGTACTAAAATATATCCGCGAACCGTGGCATTTTTTCTTTTTCGTTCTTTCTGAACATACTTCGGTACACGTCTGCTAATATTTGCTTTTGAAATATCTTTTCACCGTTTCAGAAATATTTCAGATGTATGAAAGATTAAGTACATTACTGAAATATTTTCGAAATGTTTCGTTGGAATAGTATTATACAATACTTTAAAGTATGATGTATGGAAATCATATTTTAATGATTTCCATATATTTCGAAAATATTTTGAAAGATTCAAAATGTTTCAAAAATATTTCGTTGCAATATTTCGGGATAATATTTCAAAATATTATTTCCATATGTTTCAGAAATATTTCGGAGTATTTGAAAGATTGAAAATATTTCTGAAATGTTTTCAAAATATTTCGTGCTATATGGATGGTTACAACCGCTTGATTTTCTGCCGTCTGTATATTGAATATTAACTTTTGTCTTATTTATTTGTTTTCTAGGAATACATTTTTCACTTATTTAAAAATCAAATTCACACGATTTGTTTATTTCTATTTTTATTTTTTTTTCTCAGGGTCGCGATGTGCGGCACGACGACAGAGCCGAGATCGAGACGAGACGGGGTCTCACTTGTCTCACCTTGCACGGTGTGACGACCGAGCAAACTGGTAAATACGCTGTTACGCTGGAAAACAACTCCGGAAGGGATTGCAGATACGTCAACGTGACTGTCGAAGGTACCCGCGACGAAAATTCGTTGACGATGAATTTTATTCAGTCCCGAGAAATATCATTGACCCATTAACTTTGGCAGCTCTTTTCTACCTCGAAGTTCCTTGTCTGCGCGCACCGGCTGTGTACATTTCTCTGTTTGCGTTCGCTAAATATTCTTATGCTGTTCAAAAAATCTCGAAAATTTTTTTTTCACCATCACAAAGCTCCTCTATGAGGAAGCGAAAGGAAAAAAACTACGGACATTTGCCGAACATAACCGAATAAGAATTGCTTACAATCTCAAAATTAGTTTGCAGAGAATTTTTTTTTTTTTTTTTTGATAAATCAGATTGATAAAAATTGATTCGTTTTAACCCTTTGAAGCATACATTTTTGTTTACAAGTATGAAGTTTCATATACATCGGTTGGTTATTAATGCATTTTTTATCTGAATTCAAATAGGTGTATCGCCTGTGATACACCGTGCTCGAAAGGGTCAGTTCCTAAGCAGAATTAGGGGAATTCGGGCTGCTGAGCATTAAATGGTTGAGTCGTAAAAAAAAAAGTTTTGACCCTCGATAACCCGTTTTACCCGAGCACCGCGCATTGGTCGCGGGTTCTGTCCAGGTAGAGGAGCCCTGTTGCGCCAAGCAACACGCGAGAGAGATCATCTCCAAGGCCGATTTGTAATACACACTCCACAGTGGCAGAGACCCGAGAGGATCGGGAACTGAGTAAAATTGCCGCGAGACGAGATCTCGCCGGCTATTGTCTTACGCACTTTAAGACGCGTGTGCGCGTCTAAACAGCTCAAACGGTCCCGTTCTTCTCTCTCTCTCTCGCCTCTCTGCGCGCTCCGACCACGAAAGTTGGCTCCGATAACACGTTCGTCCTCCTGGGCTCCATATGTACGTACGCAGAGTCCGGCTCCGATTTGCGTAGCTCACGCTTTAGCTCCGGTCTACCCCGTGACGCACCAGCTCTTTGGAACAGCCGCCCCGGTTCCTCAGTAGAAGCTCGGCATCCGAGCGTAACGCATCGCGGGATTGCGTGTGCGGCCCGGTTATCGAGACATCTCGAAAAAATTTTATCGTTTTAGTGACTTAAAGGAGCGTCCGGAGATCCTCTATAAATTTGTTTGTTGTTTTAATTCGTAGATATAGACGTGTGTGGATAGACATTTTTTATTAACTTGTAAATTAGATTTAACGGAATTTTATAGACTGTGAAGGGATATCGCGTTGAGATTTTACACGTTCGATTGATAATAATATTTATTTCACCCGGCCGCGTTATGCCTTCGGGCGGAAAGTACTCGAGGATCAAGGGATTGCGCAATGTCCTGTGACCGCGAGGCATGTGAGTGAAATTTGATCGATATTAGATTTTCTTAATTAATGTCAATTTTTTAATGTAATTGTGAACATTTGATCTTGGATGGATAGTTCTTTTTTATAGTAGTAATTTGTCTCTACTCGTTGGTTATAATTCTGTATTGTACGAGCAATCATCTCTTAAAAAAAAAATACTGACATTTTTATAACATCTCCAGGATATCGATAGATTTTTTCGAAATACCTTCGGCATTTATTTTATTTTTTCTGTTTCCGTATCGTTCGGTATAGAGCTACAGACACATCGTAACAGAGCCCCGTGATGCCGGTTCATAATCCTCTCTCGTGCACGAGCCCTCGGTATAAAGCGAGCGCTAATAGATTAAAATTACGTCACCGTGCAGCGGTCTAAATTGCACCATACCAGCTAATGCCAGAGGGGGGAATTTATTAATTTTCACTGTTACTCTTTTATTTAGTCGACGTGGACGAGCTTATTAATAATACGACACGATGGTATTAAATGATCTAAGAAAATAAAAATAAAGAATACAAAAATTAATTATATATAATAATATTAATTTATTGTTGTTTTTTTTTCAGGTGTTCCAGACCCACCCGCGGGAACACCGTGTGTCCAGAGTATAACGCGTGCCGGCAAAGCCATCGTGACTTGGAGATCACCGCCGTACGACGGTGGTTGCGCGGTCACCGGTTACAGCGTCGAGATGAAACGTGGTGAGGAACCGTGTTGGATCGCCGTTGCCGAAGCCCGTCATTCCCTGAGCCATACGGTTGCCGGACTCGACCCTGAGGAGACTTACCGTTTCCGCGTCAGGGCGGAGAACGCTCACGGCGTCAGTGAACCCAGCACCGTTTCCGAAGTAGTCACCGTGCCTGGTGAAGATGACGAAGAGATCGGCGGACAAGTGTTCGTCGCTGAGATAAATCAAATAGAAATCGAGGAGGAAGGTGCGAACTTCCATCACGAAAAAAATACCAACGTGCCGATGAAAATAGTCCTATCTTATTATTTAATTATCGAAATATAATAGGCAAAGCATATTGATAGTATTTTCGTCAGTTATTTTTTAGAATCATTGTAGTTTCAAATATACGAATTTTTATTAACTGTTGCAAAAAAAAACATCGATTACCATAGATTTTTGAAAGAAGTCCAAGCAATAATTCATGTGTACGTTGATATTTTGTCGTAGAGGAAGAATTCGAGCCGGCATTCGAGGCGCGTATCGTGAGTCCCGAGGACGGCCGGCAATTCGAGGAACGCTACGATGTCCTTGAAGAATTGGGCAAGGGCAGATACGGGATAGTCCGACGAATCGTTGAGAAGTCGAGCGGTCTCAATCTCGCCGCTAAATTCGTCAGAACAATAAAAGCGAAGGATCGTCAACAGGTTCACGAGGAAATTTGTGTAATGAACATGCTGAGGCATCCGAAACTTTTGCGTCTCGCCGCGGCTTTCGAGAGCCCGAAGGAAATGATCATGGTGACGGAATAGTGAGTGGACGGTTTGGTCTGAAAAAATGTATTATTTAAAAGATATATATAAAATAGAAAATAACAAGTAACATTTTATCCAGCATTTCCGGAGGCGAGCTTTTCGAGAGAGTGGTAGCTGACGATTTCACTCTCACGGAGAAGGACAGCATACAATTCGTCAAGCAGATATGCGAGGGTGTCGAGTACATGCACACGCACAGTGTCGTTCACTTGGATCTGAAGGTAGGTAGGTAGTTTTAAAAAAATGGTAATATCGATCGATCCTGTACCAGGAGCTGTAAAATAGACCATAAACCATAAAGATATTTTGTCGACAAAGGCTGATTGTTTAATTAATAAATATTGCCGTTGTAATTTTCAGCCGGAGAACATTATGTGCCACACTCGAACGTCCCATCGTATAAAGCTGATAGATTTCGGTCTGGCGCAAACCCTGAAGCCGGACACTCCGGTCCGGGTGCTTTTCGGAACTCCAGAATTCATTCCCCCGGAGATAATAGGATTCGAACCTATCGGCACCGAGTCGGACATGTGGAGCGTCGGTGTCATTTGTTACGTACTGTAAGTGATCACTTACGTATTGTAAGTGATGGTTTACTTTTCTTCTTGTCATGCATAGCGACTTGCGTAGTTCTGATGTAGAGTGACGAGAGAAAAAGAACGTGCGTGCATAATGGACTCTCTATTCATACGCAGATTGACCGGTCTCTCGCCATTCATGGGAGATAACGACGCCGAAACTTTTGCGAACATAACGCGTGCCGAATACGACTTTGATGACAAGGCCTTCACAGCTATTTCCCATGAGGCCAAGGACTTCATAAGCGCTCTTTTGATAAAAAGAAAAGAGTGAGTACCTTTGCACAAAATTAACGAAAAAACGTCTCTCTGTTTGTTCAAACCATCAAGTAATTAATCAAAGTGGTTTTAAAGCAAAGTATAAGCCGTATATTTATAGATGACAAAAAAATGATGCTCGTTCATTCCGAAAAATAAAACTTTGTCTGCCAGGTCACGAATGTCGGCCAAACAGTGTCTGGAGCACGCCTGGCTGGCGCAGCGAGCTGAGAGCATGAGTCGCGTGGCTCTGCCAACGGACAAGCTTAAGAAATTCATCGTCCGAAGAAAGTGGCAGGTAAGTTCACGCGTCAAAGAAACGAACTTCTGTTTCAATTTTTATCTTGAATCTGCAGTGAATTTTTGCTATTAACCTAAGCTCTTACTGCAATGTTTACTCGTACATATGTGCTGCATGCCTGTGTCATCCTGTTTGAGTTTGCAGTGTGCACTTTGTTTTTCTCCTTTGTCTAAACAGAAGACCGGAAACGCTATACGCGCGCTCGGTAGAATGGCCATTCTCTCGGCAAACACTAGAAGAAATCTATCCGCCGGCTCGTCACCGACAAACACCGAGTTCGGTGACGAGCTCTTTGCCGACGTTGCTTCAAATGTTCACGGTTTCAAACCCATACGACCGGTCGTCACCGTCGAGGACAGAACCGGTAGCGAATATCACAGAGAAACGACGGAAGAAACTATCGAAGAAGAAATAACAAGTTTCAGCGAGGAGCGAGAAGAAGTCGAAGCGGAAGTCGAATCGAGGAGTTCCGACAATTACTCGAACGGTCTTCACACCGAAGCTAATTGTACTATCGTTTCCGAAGTGGACATTTCGCAGAATCCCGAAGAAAATGGGCTCGAGGAAAATGCTCCTATAATTGAAGAGATGGACGATTTGATTCGGACTGAAAATGAAGAAAAGAGAAGCGACAATTCGGAGGCAGAGTTGTGCATAGAAGAAATATCCAACGAATCTTGCGCCAAGAGCGATGTTACAACCGATCTCGATGCCAAAACGCCGAGTGATTCGCACCTCGACAACACGACGAGAAAGCAGAGCTTCAGCAGCTTCGTCAGTTTGGAAATAACCGAATCGGGTACGACGGAAGTCTCGAGCGGTTCAGATGCCGAAGAGAGTTTGAGAATAGAAGCGACCAAGGAAGTTATCGAATACGATGAAATCAATAAGGAAGATAATGATAAGGCAGAAATAATGGTTTTTAATGAAGAAATATTAGACTCTGGGAACACTACGGAAGATCGCGACGACACTGAAGGACGAGAGGAGGCCACGTCGAAGACTCCGGTCGTCACTAAAGCTTGGTGTAAAACTAACAATCCAATACTCGTAGGTGTGTTGTTGCGCTAGTTTCTTTGTTTCTGTTTTTTTTATCGAGCAATCATTTCACCCGCACGAAAAAAATATACTAGAAAATATACTAGAGAATTGAAGTAGTTATCGAAAAAGTACCCATTGATTGCGGTAAAAGTTTTGTTTCTTTGAATTTTAAAAGTAAAATTGACGAGGCATATTTGTTTCGTGTGGGTTACAGTTGTCTTCTCATCGATTAATATATCTTCAATCTTTTCGCAGACGAGGAAGACGAGGTCGCGAGGCTAGCAGGTCGAGCTCGTTCTCGTCTCATCGTTCGCACGGGGAGCGTAAGCCGAACGGCAAAGATGTTCGAGAAGGAAGAAGAGTCAAATTCCTCACCGGCGAGGCAACAAAATCCGTTTAATCGGACAACGCCGATGGTACCGGAGGGACGACCGCAGAACGAGAGAATCCGCAAAGCCTTTGAATTCTGGAACAAATAAATTCGAGAGAAGAACAAAAAATAAAGCTGAATCTCATCTCGTCGTATCCCGAATAATGTCGCGACAAACGAATCGTCGAAAATGCGGAAAGGATGATTTACATTAGTTCTGATATTAGGTCTCGAAGCAGGTACGTCGCGAATGAAAAAAAGACTAAAAAGGCGGCTTGTTTCGAGCCGCAAACGAATCGCGTATACGTAAAATATGTACTTTTGGTGGGCCTAGCAATGTGGGCTTTGTATGTGTGTATACATTATATGTCTCTGTACGTAAATCTCGTCTCCTGTACTTATTATTATATTGCGTTACTTCATTTAACTTTTTTATTATTACCCTACTATGCGACATTCTGCTTGGTCGTCGGCAGTTATTTTACCGACTGTTTCGTGCGTCATGTCGGTAACAGCGTAACCTGCAAGCCCACCGGTAGCTACTCTAGTTCTGCCAACACTGAAAGACGAAATATTGTCATAAGCGTGGCAAGCTTGGAGTCTCTATTCTGCTCAGTAGTACTCGCACAAAATTACATAGACGAGACTACGCGTTCGGCAGCGCTGAATGACGGCATTTCGACTGATTCCAACTCGGTTGTACTTAGAAAACTCGTGTCGCTCTGAAACACATTGTTTTTTTCTCCATTAATTACAATTATGAGTTGTGGATTCGTAACTTGCGGGCCGAACGAGGCTCTCGTCGTGTCAGGTAAACTATATACGTGGAATTTACTTCGCGAATTTATCGATTAACAGTAGTGTACAATATCGGACGACAATTGCATTCTATTTAACACGCATCCGACGCTATCGACTCGTCACCGAAGTGGGTGTGGAACTCAGAATTCTCGCACGCTATTATAACTGTTTACTCCGAGCGATTAGAGACTCGGAAATTACGTCACGCTTACCGCACACGTTCACTAATGTAAATACGTCTGTGTATGTTTTTTTTTTTAACATAAATATGCGAAAGTAAAATTTTACATTGTAATACGATTGTCAATTGAAACAACTAAAATACCCTCGCATATTGGACACATTGACAACAAAATTTAAAAAATGTTTGCCTCCGAATTTTGTTCTTCTTTGAATTTTGCATTAAACGTAATTTGGAGCAAAATAGAAGTGGGACGGTATTTTTTTTTCTAGAGCAATTGTATAGGTCGCCTTGTTTAATTGGTCAATTGAGAAGATCATTTTATGTAATTGTATTCAAGGATGCTGCTACGGCAAGCCGCTATTGGTGCCTGGAGGGAGGGTCTTTGTGTGGCCGATAATGCAACAGGTTCAGAAGTACGATAACAATTTTTACTTTTTTTTTAGCCTCTATCTGCAAATATATCGGGGATTCATTTATTTTATTTTTGTTTCTTAATTTCTAAGGATATCCCTGAATACAATGACGCTGCAGGTGGAAAGTCCCACGGTTTATACGTGTCAAGGTGTTCCGATATCTGTGACTGGAATAGCTCAGGTACGTATTTCTTACGAAGTTGGAAAAATGGTGACTTTATAAGTCATATAAATAATATTGTTTATATGAATAAAATAATCAACAGACTAATTGCTTTGGGCTGTAGGTGAAGATTCAAGGACAAAACGAAGAGATGCTATCCACGGCTTGCGAACAATTTTTGGGAAAAAATGAAGACGAGATTCACAATATTGCTCTGGTGACTCTCGAGGGCCATCAGAGAGCCATTATGGGAAGCATGACTGTTGAGGTATGCAAGAAATGTTTCATGGGGACTGTAAACTTTTGACTGGTTTTGGTAGTTGTATTCATAGATTAATTGGAGAAACGCCAAGACGGCTGTATTTGAAATCTTAATCAATTTAGATATTAACAGCAGACAATGGATATTCATCACTGTCTTTTTTTGCATTATCCCCATCCAGAAAAAAAATAATTGAATTTTGTATGATTTTATAAAAAGAATGATATCGTTTTGGAAGAAGAATGATATCATTTTGGAAGAAGAAGTTCTTCCGTTTAGATAATAAATATCTATGCACACTGATATTTTATCGGTTACAGGAGATCTACAAAGATCGAAAAAAATTCAGTAAGGAAGTGTTCGAAGTGGCGAGCAGCGATCTCGTCAACATGGGAATCACCGTGGTTTCTTACACCCTGAAAGACATTCGCGACGAGGAAGTATGTTCGAAAAAATCACGTTAACTATACAACAAAAAACGATGCACGAATTCTTTCCATATACAATGTTTCACCATGTCCCCTAACATGCGTGTTACCAATTAGCCGAGTTTGTCCGATTAGGCGATTAGCGTGGACTCTAGTCACGTGAACCAAAATTTTTACTTTTTTTTTTCTTCATACACTAATCATCACGCGCGGTACTTTCCATCCTCGGAGATGCGAAACAAACAACATCATATGAAAACAAAAAACACACAAGAAAGAAAACAAAATTTCGATAATCGCGTGTCCCACAAGTAAATAACAATTTCTTTTAATCATCGAAATAACAAAATATTCAATGCGTTTTTGTTTTTTATACTTGCAGGGGGCAAAGGTACGTTCAATTTTTTGCCTTTTTCGTATTGAGAAAAGCGATCGAAGCACTGCCTAAAATTGAGTTTCAATTTTTTATTTAAAAGATTTTTTTTCTATTTTATCGTCGCTGTTTAATTTTGCTAGTAACAGGAAGAAAAATAAATAAATAAAAAGATAGAAGCATCGCTCGCCGCGTTTCGATCACGAAGTTTTGTTCGTTAAACGACGGGATCGGCGGGTGTGCCGTGTTTCGATCTCGTGTGAATGTTGTAATGGTGGCGGGGACGGGGAGTGTACATTTGCACAGACGCGTTTCAATAGTGAATACATACAATCGAATTATCGAAGTATATACACTATTATAGTACACTATAGTAAAAACACTCACTAGCATAATAGCCGCTCTTTATTTTTTTTTATTGTTCATTTATTTGTTTCATCGCTGTCCCTCACGCAACGCGATGTAGCGCTTCAGCACTTTTGAGCCATTAGATTTATATTCGTTAAAATTTTTTTGGCGACGTTTTTGTAGGGATATTTGAAAGCCCTCGGTATGGCTCGTACTGCCGAGGTGAAGAGGGACGCGAGAATTGGCGAGGCAGAAGCTCGAAGGGATGCACAGATACGCGAAGCCATAGCCGAGGAACAGAGAATGGCTTCGAGATTTTTGAACGACGCCGATATAGCGAAAGCTCAGCGCGACTTTGAGCTCAAGAAAGCCGCCTACGACGTCGAAGTACAGACCAAGGTGCGATACAATTATTTTTTCAAATAGCCCTTCCATTGAGACAAAAAAAATCAAAAATGTTTTTTCGTTTTCAGAAAGCTGAGGCGGAAATGGCTTTCGAGCTCCAAGCTGCAAAGACCAAGCAGAGAATAATGGAGGAACAGATGCAGGTGAAAGTCGTCGAGAGGGGACAAGAGATCGCTGTTCAGGAACAAGAAATGAAGCGTCGCGAGAGGGAACTCGATGCCACTGTTAGGCGTCCGGCCGACGCTGAAAAATACAGGTAACAATAAAAATAAAAATAAATGAATAAAACTTCTTAGTAGAGATAGATGTAATTTTTTGAAATGTTTCCAAGATTGGAAAAAATGGCTGAGGCAAACAAACTTCGATTGGTAATGGAAGCCGAGGCGGAGGCCGAAGCGATAAAGATTCGTGGCGACGCGGAAGCTTACGCGATCGAGGCGAAAGCCAAAGCGGAAGCCAGTCAAATGGAAAAGAAGGCTGCTGCTTTCAACGAATACGGAAGCGCAGCGATGATCGACATGATGCTGGACATTCTTCCGAAGGTATTTTGGAAACCAACATTTTCAACACAGACTGTTGAATGAACTCAATTCATGCCTCGTCTTTCATTGCGTATTCGTGTCGTTTATACACGGACTCTTTGCTGATGAAGTTTTTATGATTGTTCAATAGGTGGCCGCCGAGGTAGCAGCGCCGCTTTCCCAAGCAAAAAAGATAACGATGGTCTCGAGCGGTAATGGCACGATCGGAGCGGAAAAATTGACCGAAGAAGTTCTGAACATCGTAACGCGAGTACCGGAGCTCGTTAAAACTCTGACCGGTGTCGACATCGCTAAAGTATGTAATCGAAGCTAGCAGCGAATTCGCTGAGAAACGATGAATATACTTTGTAAATGAAACGACTGGCAAACTAACGATATATTTGCTTCTTTCAGTCTGTCCATGCTGCATAAGTCTTCGCGGTCCAAGAGATTCCTTTCAAAAAGTTTACGATTGAAGATTATTCTCCCACTTTTCAGCTTAATCTGAAATCCCCCTACACCCAAAACCGCGTGTATATGTCCTGACACAAAAATTACAACCGATGTGACTGCCCAGGTCGTTGACCATTTTTTCCACAATTTCTTTGGTGTTGCGTTTGAAAAAATATCTTACGAAACATTAGTTCACGGTTTTTTTAAATCGTGTTCAATAACTGCATCGACGATATGTCTATTGTCTCTAAATAACAAATTTGAACTACAACTCTCGTAGATACAATTACAATTGATCTGCATAGCTTACGATTTACTTTTTAGAATGAAAAAGAAATACAATTATACAATTGCAATTTCTTTTTTTTCGATCAATTTTTACGAGTGCACTTAATAATTTTTTTTTCTTTTTTTTTCTATTTTTCTCAATTTTCCGTTGACGGGATCGTCGATTTTACTGAAACGATAGAACTTAATTTATATTTCTGTTCAGTCTTGTTACCAAAAATCATACGGGTGTCGTGAGCGCCGTCGAAGCGCAAACTAACTTCAATTATTTACAATTCTAATATTGTAATGTGTAATTATTTTTGTGTATATTAATTTAACGTACGAATTCGCGGCCATTGGGGTCGTTGATTCCACATACATACCTAGTTTATTTCAATTTATTAATCGAATGATCGATCAATTTATTATATTAATGGGATTGTCCGCCATCCTCAAATTTCGACGAATGAATTTATGCCATCGTGTGCCGACCGCTATTCCTCCGACTAATCGTAATGCTGTATTTACCTAGGTATTACTATGTATGATGATCATTGATATTACATACGTCGGACCTTCTTACCTCAATGTATGTAAAGGATAAGTAAACACTCGAAAAAAAAATTCGAAACAAAACCAGCATAGAGAATATTCCAAACAATATCGAGTCTCGGCAATCTCGAGCCAAGTAACCTTGGAACTTGAACGAATGCGTAGTTTAGTATCTCTAGTCCCCCGGTTGAAGACACACAAAAAACAAGTAGCCACCGGTTTAGCGAGCGCATTTCTCTTGGGTGTCTAGGTGTAACACTATATATTTTTTCTAATTCAACAAAGAAACTCATTGTGTAATACTTTTACCTTCGATACACACTCGATTTATCGAGGATATAGAAGAATCTCGTGAATGTAACGTGACGTGACATAAAAAGAAAAACCTCGATCAATATTTTTAAGATACCTAACTTTGAGTGTCCCACTGTCAGCATTATACACGATTTAGAAGTGACGTATTAAAGAAAATCCATCAACATGTGTATACCTCCAAGAAAAATTAATTTTTTCTCACACACCTGTTAATTACATTTATAAATAGTATATGTATAAAATCCGATTTTTTCTTGTTTATGTAAATTTGTTTTATTGGTAAATGTATTATTTACATATCACAGTTTACGGGAGTGGACGATTTTTAGAAATGAGGATAAAAAAATTAGGCCATTGGCAATACTTAATTGATTGATTAATTCATTAATCTTCTAGTCGCGAGAAAATTAATGTTCGAAGCACGAAAGGAGTATAATTACTGTGGACGGGAAAATATTTGGCTATATACAATCAAGTAATTCGCACCGGGCTGGTACCTTTCGATGTAAAAAAATATTTGATCGTACGAACCTATGCTAATCGGTATGAAACTTATACAAAAATACATGTTGCCGAATTATTCACCGCGGCGAATTTTAGTCATTGTTCCATAAAAAAATATGTCTTGAAAAAAAAATCTCGATCAGTTAAAGCGTCGAAGCTTGCTCCAAATTTTTGAGATCTTCGTTGCCAAGATATCTCAGCATATCCGCGCTGAGAACGTCCAGAAATTCATGACTTATGAGGCAAGTGAAAGATCGCAAAGCCCCGTCGAGCAGAGATTCGCGTTTTTGTCCTTTCTTAAAATTGTTCTCTATCATGAGGCTGTAAATCGGAAAATCTTCTTTGTAACTCTCCGTCTGCAGAACTTCGACCACATCCCTGTTCCGGCAAATCATCGCCAATCGGTTTGTACCTTTCGTCAAAATATCGTAAAAACTAACGATGCTATTGCCAATTTTCTCGGTCCTCAGTCTTTCCACTTCCTCCTCGCAAACTTTGCGAAAGTAACTCAACGTCGAGCTGTTTATTATAGATTCAAATTTTTTCTCGTCAACGTAGATGTCGGCGGCTTTCATTTTGACGATGTGCTGTTTGAGGAAGGTCGGCGTACGAAAGCACGAGCACATCGCCGAGTTTAACGAATTTACTGCGTTTATGTCCGCTCCTCGATTCAGAAGCAGCATTATTATCTTCGTGTAGGCCACGGCATTGAAGCTCGACAGTCTCTTGAAGGCTATGTCGAGGGCCGTTAAACCAAGGTAATTCTTGGTTTCTATGTCCGCATTGTGTTGCAACAAAACTTCGACGACCTTCGCGTGTCCTCTCTCGGTTGCTCGAACGAGTGGAGTTTTTCCGTCTTCTCTTTTGAAGTTTACATCGGCCCCGAACTTCACGAGGATGTCGACAACTTTTTCGTTGCCCTTCTCAGCCGCCAATATAAGGGCGGTTGCTCTGTACTCGCAGGTGGCATCCACGTTCGAAGAAACTCCGTCGTCCTTTGCGTAATGCTCCAGCAGAATCTCGACCGCCCGAAAGTTGCTCAATTGAGCGGCGACGTGAAGAGGCGTGTGACAATTGTTGTCTCTGGCGTTAACGTCGGCCCCGTTTCGCAGAAGCAATTTAATAATCTTCGCACTGTCGTCCGTACACTCGTATTCTTCTTCCAATCCGGGAACGAAAACGAAGGCGTAACCGTTCGAGGTGTTTTCCCGTCGGACGGCCATGTGCAACGGTGTTCTCTCGAGGTCGTCTCGAGAATTAACGTCGGAACCGTTTTTCAGGAGTATCTCGATGATTTCGCTGGTCTTCGACAACCTAACGGCGGTGAGCAGTAAATCGGGTGTTCCATCCTCGTGAGCTCCCTTGCTCAGCAGCAACTCTATAATTTCGACGTTACCCTTTTCAAAAGCGTAAAGTATCGGGCTCTTATCGATGAAGTCCTCGGCGTTGACGTCGGCGCCGTGATCAATCAGAAGCTTCGCTATCTCGTTCCTATCGTGTTTCACCGCGGTATGCAGGAGCGTCATACCGGGTATGTGACTCGCGTACGCCCTGTAGTTGATGATACCGATGTTCGCACCCCATATCAAAAAATCCTCGACGACCTTGAAATATCCTTTCTCGACAGCGTAGTGCATCAGTTCTCGGAGTATTATCTTCGTGTCCGAAAAGTTTGAACAGACCGTGAGAAGATAACGCACGATTGTCCGATACTCGGGCATCGAATCGTCGACTGCATCGAGAAGCGAAGTTTTGCGATTTTCGTTGCCACTGTCGAGATGCCGCATGAACAGGTAGGCGTTTATCGCTTCGTAACTCTCGTTCGAGCGGAATAGCCGAGGTGGGCTCCAATTGTTACTTTCGTTAGCGTCGTCGTTGGTTCCGCGAGACAAAATCAGCTTCACCATGCTCGCGTGACGACCCAGGACTGCCAGATCCAGCGGGACCCAGCTGTGCTCATCCAAACTGCATTTGGAATCGAGCGAGGCTCCGTGGTTCAATAGAATTTCCGCGATTTTCGTGTTTCCTCTGTGAACGGCGATGTGAAGCGGAGTCAGCTCGTATATGGTTTTTTCATCGACACAAGCTTTTTCCTTCAGAAGCAATTCGACCATTTCTTCGTTATCTTCCCTAACGGCGTTGTGAAGCGGTGTGCTATTATCGACGACCCTGTTTCTCGGACAAATGATCTCGTGAACGTAACACTCGTCATCCAAGTAAGCTTTCACGGTATCGAACCATGTTTTTCGATGATCCTCGATTTTGATTATTTTCTTAGCTATGCAGGCGCATGGCGAGGGAGCTACCTTGCCGGCATAGGCCGCACGCCGATCGCTCCGAAGTCTCGATGGTATCGCCAATCGCTGATTCTGAGGACTGGTCTTGGGTCGCAGGAAACGAAAATACCTGCGATAGAAATTTGAAATATTAATATCACGGTAATTTATTTTAATGAAAAAAACAAAATTGCAATCTCTCGCGGGTTCTACGGCAGGAGCGTTCGTAGCGGTGAAATTACGAACTTGATGTAAGTTGATGTTTTTTTTTCGTACTCACTTTTCAGGATGTTGGGCAACAAGTTTTTGCTTGATGCGACGCTTCATTGTTTCCCCAAGCTTCGGTTTTTCGCGAACTGATCACGAACTCCTTTCTGCAGATACTAGTTTCATGGGCAAAATAAACGGTGAAGTGAAAAATTGTCTTTTGCCGAAAAAACTCCCCTCGAGAAGATATTGCAGACGACCGTGAACGAACGAGCAGGTGTACAGGAATGATGGCAATAACGCGCGGACGACCCTATATATAGGGCAGCTCGGGTGGCGCCGACCTAGCGGCAGCGAAGAATAAGCAACGGAGAGCTCGAATTTTTATAGAAAAAAAACATTTGAACAGTAATTCAGCAAGATGTCAAAAATCTTCACCAGGTAATAAATGGCCGAAGACGAAATTAATAAGGATTGTGAAAAATTGAGTCGCCGAAGAGGCAACTATCACGACTGGACAGTATGAGTTCGTTTGCAAAAAAAATCGAAAATTGCATGAACACGAATCTCGTTCAAGTCCACGATAAGTAGTGCCTAATTATGGAGATGCCGAAGGCATTTTTAATCGATTTGATGGCCGGCGGTATATCAGCGGGCGTAGCGAAAACGGCTGTCGCTCCTATAGAGCGCGTTAAATTGCTGCTCCAAGTTCAACACACGTCGAAGCAGATAACTAAAGATCAGCAATACAGAGGTACCTGTTTGTACGTAAAAAGAAAGTTTATAACGTTTTAAGAGAACTCTGTGATGAACACGAATATCATCGTATCGTTAATGACGCAGGAATGATCGACGCATTCGTGCGCATACCAAGAGAAACCGGAGTACTCAGTTTCTGGCGTGGTAATCTCGCCAATGTTATTCGATACTTTCCAACACAGGCGTTGAATTTCGCATTCAAGGATCGTTTCAAACAAATTTTTTTGGACGGTGTACCGAAGGATGATTTTTGGAGACAATTCGCTGGAAATTTGGCTTCCGGTGGATTCGCCGGTGCTACGTCCTTGATATTCGTCTATCCCCTTGATTTCGCGCGTACCAGGTTTCTATTGAAAAAAAATATAATGTATCCATAGATTAACACGCCACATGGAAAAATAATAGTTCGCCCAAACAGGTAAAAAAAAATCATACTCCAAAAATTTCTCTCAAAGATATTTTTCCGGTAAATTATTATTTTTTCGGGAAAGGTAAATAAAATAATCTTTAAACAATAATCATAAAATGAAACCTTTTCGCTTAATAAACTTTCGTACAACAACGACCGACTGCGAATTCAAAGCGTTGATCGTTCGGTTGATCCTTCGAAGAAATGGTATTTTATTACCTATTCAGTGGTCATTGTTATTATGCGACGATTACCCTAGCGACCGTCCCACTCCTTAAGAGAATATCCTTTTACGGGAATTCCAAATAGATCGAACATAAGTACCTGCGGTATTTTGCAGATTAGGCGCCGATGTGGGTAAAGGTGACGCACGAGAGTTCAAAGGGATGGGCGATTGTCTTTTCAAAGTCTTCAAGTCCGATGGTTTGTTCGGCCTCTATCGTGGCTTCAACGTCAGCGTCCAGGGAATTTTCATCTATCGTGCCTCGTACTTTGGTTTCTACGATACGGCGAAAGGACTCTTTGACGATCCTAAACAGACACCGATCTACATAAACTTTGCGATCGCCGAGGTATATACATTTTTGTTCTTCGCCCCCTATCACCATTTCTTCTTAGTTTTAAGCTAACAAAAGCTTCGTTGTAACAATCCACTTGGTCATGAGTAAAGAAAAAAAATATCGCGCAGACCGTAACGACGATGGCGGGGATAATCTCTTACCCGTTCGACACCGTTCGCCGGAGAATGATGATGCAATCGGGTCGCAGCAAGGCCGACGTTATGTACAAGAATACGGTGGACTGTTGGATAAAAACTTTGAAAACCGAAGGTCCTGGTGCTTTCTTCAAGGGAGCTTTTTCGAATATTCTACGCGGCACCGGAGGCGCGTGTGTTCTAATTCTTTACGACGAGGTAAAAGATTACATAACCCAGGCGGTAGGCTAGCCGGACGTTCATGAAGATTGTTGTAAACGGGTTATGAAAAATATATATATATATATATATCTATGTCAACGTATAAATTAAGAATTTCTCATAGGGACTCGTTGACTCTATTTCGAAATAGACGAAATTTAAATATTAAATACCAGCTTTGACTGGTCGAAAGCTTCTTTTCGTTATTTTTGTTATTTTATTTTTGTCAATACTTTATCGATTCTTAAATATATAACTGATTAACGGGGAGGGAAGTTATTTACTGTACATATTTAGTTCAATTGAGCATCGTGTGCCGATCGTAAATGTTGCGTCGCTGTTCGCGAACCTGACGCTTCCACTTGTCCTGCTGATGACCAACGCGATTCAATACGTTTCCTCTTACACCCATTGGATGCGACGTACCGGGCGCTACCGAAGCGTCGTCCTCCTCGTTCGTATGCTCCAAATAACCACCGTTCCCGGCTGCCTTGTGGACTCTCTTGTTCAACAATGGATCCAGACAAATCAGGAACAGCATGTAGATCACCAGAAGCGATATTACCCATATCACGATGATTACGACAAACTGAAATTTCGAAAACAAAAAGCAAAAGAAAAATTAACATTTCTGATAGTTGGGAACAAAATTGGGATGAAAAAAAAAAAATGATTTCATTTTATATAATTCCGTTGTAACAGAAGCGAATTATTTTTTAACGGCTAATTAAGATTGCCAAAGTAATTGATGTCGGAAAAAAATAGTACTTTGCGATACTAGTACAGAAAAGCGGTCTTTCGACGAAGGTTGTGAAGTTGGCTGCACAACCCAGATCAAGAGCTACAACGGTACGAGGCGAAGCCGAGTGACGTTTGTTGCTCGAGAGGAGGCGAGTCGTGCCTACTTCCCAACTGCTGTTGGGAGACCACTTTTTTGTACAAGTATCGCATACTACTTTTTGTGACAAGTGCATGAAAATTCCTAGTTTTCGTGCGTGTAAAATGCGTTTGGAAAAATAATTACAGTGTATAAAATACATAACTACAAAAGTAGCTAGAGTGTGAAAAAAGTTTGCGAAATATAAGTATAAAAATAGTATCTACAGAATTTTTTGCGCATCCTCTGCTAGAAAGTGCCACTTTGGACATACTTTACAGGCACGAAAAGCGGGACTTTTCATGTACGTGTTACAAAAAAACAATTGTGAGCATCGTAAGAGAGCATTAATTCTGCTTGTATCAATATCGACTGTTAAATGATGTCAAGGATATAATCGAGGTACAGAGTTTACATCATTTTTAGTCATATTTTTACCTTTATAATGGCAGTGTTACGATTCTCGTATTTACACTCGCACCTTGGACAGAAAATTTGTTCCTGGCCTTTCAGCTGTCCCTTGATTTTTGGCAAAATGACACCTTCGCAGTTGCTGAATAATTTTTAAATATATACATTCATTAGTTGAGTATACCAAAGATGTGCTGAATCACTTGGAAAATCTTTGTCTCTCCAGTTTAGACTTACCAATTGTCGGGTGGAACGTTGGAGATAAAATTCAGACGATCCGGCGAGGGCTGTGTCGTATTTATCACGGACGAGATACTCGGGCAGATGCATTTGCATCTTTTGTCGTCGTAAGATTGTGCCTGTAACGACAAAGCGTTTTGTGGATGTAAACAAAAATTGAAATACAAAGAACAGTATAATTATGTCGACATATTATCGGAAAAATCGTTGAACGCGTCAAAATTTTAAGAAAAACAAACGGTACTAACCTCGCATCCGTTAAGATACAATATCGAAGTAACGAACAATACGCAAACAGCGTATTTCTGCATATTTAACCGTATTCTCTTGGCGTTCGCGCCGCTCGTGGAACAAGCTTTGCTGCACCTATGGACGATTCTTCGGCCGTAGCTAATTAAATTCTGCACTTGCGACAGCTTACCCGATAAAATAATGTCACGAGCCAGCTGACAGACGTTCTGGCAGCTGGCTGTGAGAAAGTACGGAAATCGGGGGAAGGGGGTAGAGTAGATAGGTAGGATTTAGACCAAATTCATTTCAGTCAAAACTTATTTTCGCCAAAAAGTAACTAGGTAGGAAAAACCCCATGTATGCAAATCTTATATATGTTTTAGAAAACTGTGGGTTTGTTTATTTGTATGTTTGTCCCAATCCCCTCTTTCAGTGAAACTGAGGCCCTTCTTTCAGTGGAGTTGATCTGATAAGTTTGATAGTACTAATCGTCATTTCCGGTTTGAGAATTTAATTTTTCGATCGGAAGTGACGATATAACTTCAGTTAGGAAGTACGTCACTATCATTTTGAAAATCGCATTTTTCGACTAGAAGTAACGTTATACCGGAAATACGTCACTTTCTATTTGAAAATCTAATGTTTCTGGTATGACGTCACTTCCGGTCGAAAAATTAGATTTTGAAACCAGAAGTGACGTATTTTCGGAATGACGTCGCTTAAGTTCCTTTAAATCCTGAAGTAAACTAAATTCCTGCACAATTCCTTCGGTGTGCTCGGTGGGTAACATGCAGGTGCCAGAATGCCCAAAATGTTTTCAGCACCATCTGACTAAAAACCGAGTGTACGGCGGACAACAGATAAAAACATGATACGATTTAATAGGCGAAACGATACAATACAATTCGCATTCCCACGGTAAAAGATCGGAGATAACATTGATTCAACACTAACAACACGGAAATAATAACATTTTATGCGAAAATGATTTTTTTTCCTTCGATGATCTTTACTGTGCTGATTTGCCGATTACCTATTTCTACCGATTTGCTGATTACTTTCTAGACTGATTTTAGAACATCGACAAGTGCAAATGTTAACATTTCGAGTGAAAAATTATTTCCTTCAAATCCGATTGTACAGTTTCTGTCTACGACGCTACGCGTAAGTTGACCAACAAATGAGAGATCAATGTTTGAAAATGACAAGTCCTCATTGGTTGGTTAACTTACCCGTGGCGTCGTGGAGAGAATGTCAGATGTACTGAGAACATCGTGTGTATTGGGCGCCTGCATGTTACTCACACATACATCCGGAAATGTTTTCTAAAGGTGAAGTGAAAGTCACGTGACGGAGCCAGGAGTGTGAAAGAGATAGCTGCATTGGTTCTACGGTGGAGCGAGCGGGAGATCGACAGAGAAAATGTTTCACTTCACCTAAATATGATTTTTCGATGTTTTGGAACATTCTGAACATGTTTGCATTAAAATCTTGGCATTTTTTTACCAAACAACCCAATAGACAAGCACCATGAAAAGTAGCACATGCAGAAAATTGTTCTACGCGCAGTGCTAGTTCCGTTGCTGTCGGTGAGTTACCGGAGTTTTGGCGCTAACTTTCTCGGCCGTCTGCTATTTGAGAACGTTTCGATTACGATCACAGTGCAGAGGTGCTTTCAATTTGCCGTTGTAATGATGGTGCGCATGCGCACAATCGTTTACTGGTACGAATTTCCCCCAAAAACCGGCCGAGCGCATGCGCATGGTCATTTTTTTGTGAAAATTCGTACCAAAAAACGACTATGCACATGCGCAGTCACGCTGTAATAACGAAAAAATACCAAATCGAAAGCAGCTCAGTACTTTCCTCGAAAGTAGTTTTTGTTATTAACACTTGTTAAAATACATGCCGCAGCGTTGTCTACGTTAGAGTATATAATTCGTATTCGTATATAGACGCAAATAATACTCAATAACAAAGGTGTCGGATGGCCGGCTCCTTTTCCTTTGTTCGGACTTTGTTTACTCGCGGCAGAGGTCAAACAACAATGGTTCGGGGACGCTTCTTTGTGATCCACGCGTTCCGACGATTCTGCTAAGTTTGTATCAGCAGACCGACGAACCTATCGGAAAGCCTTAGAGCCGTTTCACAGGTAATGCCAAAAACTTTTCCTCGACAATTATTATTTTTTAACATTTCTTTAATTTGTACTTTCTCAATTTTAATGCTGTCACGCAAAACACGCAATCACGCAAAACATTACCATACATCTATCCACTAAACTAATCCATCCATTAAATTATTGAGGTCTACAGCTGTTTCTCTTTTTTTATTGTAAAATTATTTGTAAATTTTGTACGACCCGAGGTAATTCTCCAGAACGATAGTACGTAAAAAAAAGTTGCAAAGTAATTTGCACATGGCTTCCTTATTTATTACAATTTTGCGCATGACTTTCACTATGAGAAAGTTTGTTGATCGATTTTGGCTTTCTTATAGAGGAAGCTGTGAGCAAAATTGTAATAAATGAGAAAGAAATGTGCCAAATGATTTGCAGCATTTTTCGTAAACACATTTCAACATATCACGGTTAATCCGCTTCCCGGTTAATCCGTTTCCCTGTTAATCCGACCCCAGTTAATCGGGGTTCTACTGTACCTAAGTCTTTCGTTACCGACACGGATTCAGCAGGCGATCACTACACTCTCATTCTACTCTTAAGCCGACAAGGGTGACATTTCGGTCGAATCGCTGTTTTTGTTTATGCTTTTTTTTCGATGTCGAGCGGAAAAAAATACGGGAGCAGTCCCAGTCACCGGACAAGCAGGCGAAATCGTATTTCCATCTCTCTTACACGCACGCCTTGTCCGACCACTGGGACGTGTCCGGTCATTGGATGTTTACCTTAGTCGCTCGTGAGAAACTCGGTCGGTAACGAAGTTCCCCGCTTTGTCGACGTTATGAGTAAGAAGGGAATAATGCGATATAATGCTCGCAGCTAACTGCTCGCTTTGTCCTCTTTTTTTTCGTTAGCTTTTTACCCATGCTTGGAACAATCGGCGTCCATGTTGGTTCTTGTTTCCGTGGCAACGGGGGAACATTGTTGTCAAAACAAATCGCTCATCGACAATCCATCGTACACTCTTGGATTTTCGTCGATACGATCGATTAAAATCTGTGGAAAAAAAACACCAACGATATTTATCACACTTAGATAGCTATGAGAGCCCACCCAACGTGGGTCGACAAAGTTCAAGATAAGACAGAACAATGGTAAACGAAATATAAAAACCAAATCGCACGTTTTTACGTTTATCTTTTAACGAGCGTATCCGAATACTTTTAACGCTTTTAATTTGTTAATGGTTTCAGTATATACGATTTGTGTTTCAATCCGGACGGTACGCAATTGGTGGTAGCCGCAGGTCAGCAAGTTCTCGTTTACGAAACTACCAAAGGCGCTTTGATACAACCGTTGAAAGGTAAGAAATTTGGAAAATAATTCAAATTAGTAGTAAATTTTTTTGTCAATACGTATGAATTGTTTTCTTGATTCAGGTCACAAAGACACTGTATACTGTGTATGCTACGCCAGAGATGGGAAAAAATTTGCCTCGGGTGGGGCTGACAAGAATGTAATTATCTGGACTTCCAAGCTGGAAGGAGTACTGAAATATGCGTATGTCATGGATTCCTATCCTGGTCCAGCTCGTATATGAGGCATTCTTTATCAAATGGGCCACATTTGTTTTGGTCGACCTCTCAGATGTTTTTTAAAATTTTCCAGTTTGCAGTACTACGTGACAGGTGCTTCTGTGATTTTTTAAAAAGATTTTTCAAGTGCACCCTTCACGATTTATATTTTTCTTTAAATATCAGTATATCTCAGAAAATATAGGTCACTTAACAATTCGTAGGAACATTAATTTTTTTATTTTTCATCAACTTTTGAATGATTCTAGAATGATGTTAGTTTTCCCGATACGGGAAAGTCCATGTTTTGTTAAAAAAATCAAAATAATTTTTTTCTACTAAAAACACATCTTTGATTCTAGTTCCAATATTTCAAGATATTTGGCATTGTATGAATATTCTGAGAAAAAAATCCCAAAGTGGTACCTGCGATTCTTCGTACAAAAAAACATAACCAAATGAAATAATTAATTCACAGGGCAAACGAGGGAAACACATCCAACAAGCTCTATTGATGGAACCTCTATTTCAAACCAAGTTTCTATAAGACCAAGGGCAAACCCCTTTTATTTATCTAAACAACAGTAGACTTCATATGAATCTATACGAATTAAATTTGTATTTGTTTATTTTTTAGCACGTAATAATCGCAGATACCACTTTTGAAATTCTTTTTTAGAATCTTCATACAATGCTAAATATCGTGGAAAATTGTAACCAGTGTTTTTAGTAGAAAAACATTATGTTAACTCTATTTTCGCGAAAAATGCAATCTCCCGTATCCGGGAAATTGTAACTCCAACTTCATTCAAAAGTTGATGAAAAATAAAAAAGTTAATATTCCTATGAATTTTTAGAGTGATCAATATTTTCTGAGATACACTGATATTAAAAAAAAGTAAATCGTGAGCGGTGCAATTTAAAAATCTGTAAAAAATCACAGAAGCCCCTCTCAAGTAGTACTGGCAAATTTTGAAAAACATCCGAGAGGTCGATCGAAAAAAGTGGCCCGGTTGATAAAAAATGCCTCATATCAGACTTCATTTTTTTAATCTTCATGCTTATCTTATTATTTCTATTTCATTTCAAGTCACAACGATGCAGTGCAAACAATGCAGTTCAATCCTGTATCGCACCAATTGGTCAGTTGCTCTATCTCGGACATGGCATTTTGGTCGGCCGAACAGAAAGCGGTGCAGAAACTCAAATCCGGTGGGCGAGTAAATGCATGCGCTTGGACCAAAGATGGACAGTATCTAGCTATCGGATTGGCTGCAGGATATGTCTCTATAAGAAACAAAGTTTGAATAATTTCATTTATTAATTAGTAATTTACAATTTTCATTTAAACAAACTAGTTCTTATAATAATATTTTTCACTTTTAATTTACAAACGTTATGCAATTTATCATTGCTATTGCTGTTGACTTAAATTTCTATTTTACTGAACTCTTTGATAAGAAAAGATTTTCTATGAACCGATTTTTTCCAGAACGGCGATGAAAAAACGAGAATCGAACGTTCCGGTGCATCGGCAACCTGGAGTTTGGCGTGGAGTCCCCTGAGGTAGATAAGAAAAATGTCCATTTATCGCGTCACCGCAAAATTAACATTTTTACGATCAATTGCATGCTTCAATTTTTTATTTGTTTTTTATGTGAAGAGACGATTCCATGGACATCCTCTGCATCGCCGAATGGGGAGGAACGATATCGTTTTACACAATAGCCGGGCGACAAGTTGGAAGAGAACGAACAACCAATTTCATACCCCTCAAAGTCACGTATTTCGCGGATGGTCAGTACATCCTCGTTTGCGGCAGCAACGAAAAATGCCTTCTCATGACCCATGAAGGAATACAATTGACCACGGTCGGTGAACCTTTTTCATCCTGGGTATGGAGCTGCGCTATCCATCCTTCGTCATCTCATGTCGTAAGTTTCTGTCGAAAATATAGAGAAAACCAAAATAAAAAAAAGAAAGGATCAATATTTTTTATGCTCAATCAACAGGCTATCGGTTGCCAGGATGGAACTATAACGTACCTACAGCTATCTTGGAACACCGTGCATGGATTGTACGGCGATAGATACGCCTACCGCGAAAACATGACCGATGTAATAATTCAGCACTTGGTCACCAATCAAAAAGTTCGAATAAAGTGTAAAGATCTTGTGAGTATCTGCGTCGATTGTAATCGTTGTCACAGTCACACTTTTTAGTAGATATTACATTATCGAATGCAAACTTGCGCAGTCTATAGGTTTGAATATAACAATGTAAAAAAAATGTTTCTCTCAGGTATGCAGGGTCGCGGTTTATCGTGACCGGCTCGCCGTTCAATTGCCCGAGAGAGTTATAATCTACGAGCCATCGGGCAACAGCGAGGGAATGCATTATCGCATACGTGAGAAGCTCGCGCGAACGCTCGATTGCAATCTTTTGGTTGTTACATCGAATCATCTGGTCCTGTGTCTCGAGAAGCGCTTGCAGAGTCTCTCGTTCGCCGGTTCGATCGAGCGAGAATGGATACTCGATAGTTCGATAACTTATATAAAAGTCGCCGGTGGACCGGCGGGAAGGGAATGTTTGATAGCGGGTACGATTTTTATTATTTTCTCTTTCACTCACCTGGTAAATTAAAGCCACGGGGTAACAAAATTATTTGTTTCTTCAGGCCTCAAGACCGGGCAGGTAATGAAGATATACCTGGACAATCCATTTCCGGCGCACTTGGCGAAAGTCGACGGTGCCGTAAGATGCTTGGATCTGAGTTCGTTGAAAGAAAAACTCGCGGTTGTAAGCGAAACCGGTCTTCTCGCGGTATTCGATCTCTGCACCGACGAAAAATTACGAGAGTATCAGGATGTCACCAGCGTAGCTTTCAATCGAGCCTTCGAAGACATGATGTGCTTCACCGGTTCCGACTACCTCGCTATCAAAGTGGCGAATTTTCAGGAGTACAGGCAAACATTTACTGGCTTCGTGGTTGGTCACAACGGATCCAAGCTGTACTGCTTGAACGGCCCGACAATCGTTACCGTCGAGGTAACAATTCTATTCGAATTTTCATACCAGCGACATTGCTCGACGATTACATTGTATCTATTTGCAGATACCTCTGTCGTCCTCGATGTATCAGTACCTGGACATTGGCATGTTCGAGGAAGCCTACGCAGTGGCGTGTCTCGGTGTAGCGGAGAACGATTGGCTCGCCCTCGGTATGGCAGCGCTTGACAAACTCGAGCTCAACATTGCATATTCGGCTTTCGCACGGATGCGAAAACTTCGTTACATCGAAATAGTTTCTGAAGTCGAGGAAAAACTAAAGTCCGGCGAGTGGGGACGGGAAGCTTGCATGGCTACAGCAGCCGCCGCGATGGGAAGACTACGGGAAGCTGCGAGGCTTTATCAAAAAGCTGGATTGCAGCAGTACGCCCTCGACATGTATTCCGATCTGCGGATGTTCGATATAGCTCAAGAATTTATTGCCACCGGAAATACACAAGTAATTTTAACGAAAAATTGAATTTTCTTGATATTTTTCGAAGTAAAAAAATTGACCAACAGTAATTCTTTTTACTGTTCCGCGGTTTCAGGATCGAACGATACTTTTGCGACGAAGAGCTGAATGGGCGAAGAGTTTGGGTGAGCCGAGAGCCGCTGCTGAAATGTTTCTCTCGGCTGGTGACGTTCAGCGAGCTATAAACATAATTGCCGAGTACGGATGGATCGACATGCTGATTAAAGTCGGACGACAATTAGACAAAGCAGAGCGCGACAGTCTCTCGATGATCGCTAAAAAATTGCGACAACTTGGGGCCACTCACGGCGCCGCTGAGATCTTCAGTCGTCTCGGAGACGATCCCGACGTTGCTGACGTTCTCGTCGACGCTCAGGCGTGGCCCGAGGCCTTCGAACTAGCCGAAAGAAATCCAAAACTGAAGTCACGAGTTTACGGTCCTTACGCGAGGTGGCTCGCCGAAACCGGAAGATTTTCTGAAGCTCAGGAAGGTCGGTGTAGAATATATTTTAAAAAAACTGTTAAGATATATAATAATTTAATCATTTATTCGTAGCTTTTCAAATGGCCGGCCAGCCCGAAGAATCGATCGGAGTACTGAAAATGTTAGCAAAAAATGCCATAACGGAGAGAAGATTTCGCGATGCTTCTTATTTCTATTGGCTTCTATCACAGCTCAGTCTGAATTTACCGAAAAATCCGGAGGAGATGAAAGTCACTTTTATGTCGTATGCTGACAAGGCTGACGTGTATTACGCATACCACGAAGTCTTCAAATATTTGGTAAATTTTCCAAATCCGAAAAGAGATCGGTATTTTTTGTTCGGTTAAACGTCGTCCTATTTAATTTATGTTTTCTTGCAGGAAGAGCCTTTCACGTCGTTGATGCCCGAAGCTCTTTTCAATATCTCGAGATACTTGTTGATGAAAATGCAGGGTCTTAACGTAGAAGGAATATCCGTGTTGACGATAACATACGCGTTGATTAAACAAGCTCGTCTGCTCGGTGCTAACAAACTGGCGATTCAATTACTCGAGCGTTTGCGAGGAATGCGAATACCCGAAAATCTCTTGGCACAGATTGAGGTATCGACTCTCGGGGCAAGAGCCTATCAGTACAGAGATCCGGAAGAGTTGTTGCCACTTTGCTACAGGTGTTCAACTTTCAATTCACTCCTGCCGGCGAACAACGCGCCAAGCAATCGGTGCGTTCAATGTGGCCTCAAATTTCAACATTCTTTCGTTATGTTTGGTAAGTCTCGACTCTTAGGTCAACGTTGAACCTCCGACCTGAACTCACTTAATGATAATAAAAAATGTAATCATTTTTTAATTTTTAAAATAACATCGAGCAGAAATTTTGCCTCTGATCGAGTTCGAACTCGATGAGAGTATAACGGACGAGGAGGCGCAAAAATTGATCGAGGAGCCAATATCGACGGACGATGGTTCAGTACTGATAGAAGATCAATTGACGCTCCCCACCAACGAAGCTGATCTGTTCACCGCCCGATTGATGCGATACGAGGTAAAATATAATCAGTTTTATTTTATTATCTTTTTTTTAACGAATTTAATTACATTTTTTATGAATTCAGGACAAAGTCGGTGGCTCAACGATAAAAGTTGGACAAAGCGTATTGAAAAGTATGGAGCCGACGAGTGTATTAATCGTTAACTGGCCAAAACCTTTTAAAACGAGATATTTCAGAAATTTGTTGACAGATCTACAAGTAACGTTCTGCAGATCATGCTTGAAGGTAAGCAAAGTCAAACGACCGTAATTGTTCAGAGTTGCAAATTTTTTTTTACACGAACGCCGTGTCAGTTTTGGCTGCTCTAGATCGGAAAATAGTTGGTGATAAATCATTTTATGAATTTTGTTACAGCTGTTTCACTCCGACGATTTCGAATTGGCGTTACTGCGACACGGACACTGTCCGTTCTGTCGAGCACCCAACGTTCCCACGAATTAGAACTTAGAACTAATGAAGTACCTGAATTTTGTTTACTATTCCCTGTGTTGAGGGAATAATCGTGATGTGTGTTTTCGCATCGGAAGAAGAACGCATTGATTTCTATTGACTATTGAAACTGAAACCGTCCAATAAATATAGTTGATTTATCTACGATATTTGCCACTGCAAACTTCTTTTCTCCATACTTATAGTTTTATTGATTGAATTAATTAACAATCGAATAATTGATATTTTTATTATTGTTCGAAGTCTAGTAGACAAGAGGAGTTCGTCTTTGCCTAGCGGTAAAAGGTAACAGGCGCACAGTTACGTGGAAGGCTTCGGGTGTGTACGAAGTTTTAGGAGAGTCGCTAATTGTCATGATTGTTGAGGCAAACTATGCGCCGTTAGCCGAACACCGTACATCCGGATGATTTTCACAAAAGTGTAACGCAAATCTCGCAGTTACGTTTGTCAAGATGCTCGGGCTAGCTTTGGTTATTATAATTGCCGTTGGAACGATCGCATCCGGTGAGATTTTACCGTGGGATAGATCCTTGAGGGATGCTGTGGCTTTGGATGTAACATCGGGAAATTCACGACCATCCGAGCGCGAAGGAAAATGTAAGCCTGAACATTTTCCAAGTTCAACGTCTTCCCTCAGGGATCGAAATTCGTGTATTGGCAACGTTTTTTAATTCAATCTGTTTTCACAGTTTTTCCGCTGTTCAGTGTCGTGCGTTTCGCAAACAACGAATGCGCCGGCAGCAACAATTTCAACGGTACTTGCTTTACCAAACGAGAATGCTCGAAATTTGGCGGTACCGGATACGGAACTTGTGCCAATAAACTCGGTGTCTGCTGTGTCTGTGAGTCGATTAATGCAGTACATTGTTAAATAATCTGTAATTAACATTCATAAAAAAATGAACTTTTTTTTATTAATTCAATTTTTAGTTCACATGAATTTCTTGTGAAAAACGTTATCTTCAAGAGATTTCATTGTCATTTTTTTCGTAGTTCGCAAAGTCTGCGGATCAACGACCAATATGAACAACACATACTTTGTTAATCCGAATTATCCGATAACCTACGGCGGAGGAGAAAGATGCATCATCAAAGTATATCCTTGCAATTCTAATATCTGTCAGGTAAACAATTTTTAAAAAGTTCTCTATACAATAGTTCTCAATTGAATTTTAACTATTAGTGTTATTTCTTCAGTTGCGAATCGATTTTTTGGACTTCACTCTCGCTCAGCCAAACGGGACCGGTATCTGCGATTACGATTTTCTTCGCGTTTCCGGTGGTTCGTCGAACGTTCCGACAATATGTGGCGATAATTTGAACGAACATGGTACGAACATTGTAGCACAAAAAAAGAAAAAAAAATCTTTCCCCGATTTACGAGATACATCGCTCATTGTGAAATTTTTATTGGGATCGGCGCAGTTTACATGGAGTTTAACAACGACAATCCCATCGTTATATCAGTCGATACAGATGCAGCGTACATGTTCGATCGTCGATGGAATTTGAGGATTCAGCAAATAGCTTGCGATTCACCGTGGCGAGGTGAATCATTTTTTAAATTATTTTATTCAAATCTCTATACTTATTTGTTGCGAATAAAACGACAAACTTATCCATTGAATTTCAGCACCGAACGGATGTCTCCAATACTACAAGACTGTTACTGGTAGCGTTAAGAGTTTCAATTACGGCACAGTTGCAAATCCACGAGGTACGGAGTGAACGTATAGAAATATGTAAAATATTATCCCCTTAGACTGGTTCAGAATGAAGTAAAATGAAGAAAACAATGTATATATAAACAACACGTGAACGAACATTTTCAGCGTACTTCGGCACACCGATCGGTACACGACAGCTGTTGAATCTCAATTACGGAGTCTGTGTGAGAATGGCCCTAGGATATTGCACGATAGAATGGTCTCAGTCGGATCCATATTCTTTCGCTGTTTCAGGCGATTCTGCTGTCCTCGATCCGAGTGAAGGTAAAAGTAAAAATTAAAAAAACATCACTCAGATATTAAAAATAAAAAAATAAGCAAAAAATCGATTTTTATTTTTTTGTCCATAGTCGACGTCTTCGCCGATTTTGGTACCACGTGCAATCACACTTACGTCATTGTACCGAATCCATCGCTAATAAATGGAACGCACTTGGATGCCGGAAGATTTTGCGGCAACGCTTTTCAGACGATAACGAGTGAGCGCCGATCGATTGAGCATCGTTATTATTTTTTTATTCATAATATTTACACGCGTATCTCACGAACAATTTCTTCATTTTCTTTATTTTAAATCTGTTTAGCGAACTCGAAGCCATTCGTAATGTGGGTCGTAACGAATTCCGTACCACTGACCTCTATGTTGGACCTTGAGAATCGAGGTTTCATTTTGAAGTATCGTCAACTACCGTGTCCACCCAGCTATTAAACGTTCCTGCCGTTCGACTGTATTGTGTATATTTGTTAATATATGTTTGTCAAATTATTCATTGGTTTTTCATGACGAGTCGATTTTTCGTTTTTTTTTTTTATCATATGACCAGAATCGCTTAGGCATTAAAAAAATCTACTGCAGCGGTGAAATTATTATCTATCATCAGCTAATGTGTTATAAATGTAAGAGGCAAAAAAAATCTTACTCTCGTCGAGAAGGGATTTCGAGCTCATCCGTTCAAAGTTAAACTCCCGCTGCGAGTATCGACTTTTTCTTTCATCATTTCGTACCATCCTCGGAGTTTCGTATTGTCGAGAGCGTCTTTGAACGCGTCGCAACCCTCGATACTTCGAAGGACGCCGTAAACCGCGAGATCCGACAAATCGGGATTTCGTCCACCCATGAAATGCCCACCTCTCGCGTTAATGCCGTTTATCCAATTGTCAATCTCGTCGTAGAATGATTGTCGTACGTCGTCCTTCAGCTGATGCCTCTTCTTGAGACGCTTGCCGATAAGCCACATCGCGCACGCGCCCACGTTTATCATTATCAAACGCTCCCACGTTGGAAAGTATTCCTCCCATCTGCCGACCTGCGACGAAAAATTACGTGCAACAAGCAAATTTTTTTTCTTCTGCCCTAGAAAATATTAAACTCACTTCTGAGAACCAATTAAAAGTTTGATAAGCTTCTCCCAGAGTCCTGTAAACATTGGGCGACAGCGTATGAACGAATACATCGTCCGCCCATTTTCGCCACTTTCTTTCTTCCCTGTTTGAAAAATAAATAAATAAATATATATTTCTAAAGAGCATTGAATGCAATAAGTATAGGTTAGTTGATTCCCAGAACTTACACAATATCATCCAGCGTCCTACCCTTAGGCACAGAGCCCTGATACATCAGAAAGTATTTGTTGACGATGTCGTGCTTGAAATTTCCAGCGGCATCGTGAAGTGCTATGTTGGGGTAATATTTTGCTAGCTCCTCGAGCTTGTGAGCCTTGTCGTTGAGATAAGAAGCCAGAACAGAGACTATCATAGAACTGTCGTTGAGAGGTTGATATCCTCCGTTGACCTTGGCCAGGAGTATGGGCACTTTTTTGTAGTCCGACCATGAGATCTCTCGACGCAGAACCGGGTCAACCTCGACGACGTCGTAAGATATTCCATAGTAATCCAGGAACGTTCTCACCTGAGAATTTTTTTTTTGCCAACATTAATAAAACATTTGAGGCTCTTGTGACTGCTGTGTATGTATTGGTGGATAAAAATGTACAACCTTACAGCAAAAAGGACACGTCTGATACTGGTACAAGGTCAATTTCAAGCCCGTTGCATCGACCGATGAAACAATCTGCAAAAAAAATGTTTGGTTGAAAGTTACTAAGCGATAAAAAGAAAAAGTCTGAAAAAAAATGTGGAAATTTTTGTAAATACCTTTCTTGACGCCGGAACGGGTGGCTTGTAATTCAAAACTTTGATCTCGATTTCCTTGCCATCGAGAGCGAGGTTTTTACGATCACGGCTTATTTTTTGTAACGAATAACCTATACCGATTAGAGCACCGACACCGCCACTTATCAAACTTAGCTTCAATATTCCTTTGGACTTTGGCGGTTGCTCAACGACCGTACGAAAAGCTCTATTATACGGTTTGTGAGCGACAAACGGATTCTTATTGATAAATTTGCAAGCCCCCGAGAATCTCGAGAGTTTGCATAACACCGCCATTTTCGCGGCAGTTCGGCACCGGCAGAACACGGCAGAAACAGCGCGACGTATGGCGACGTGCCTGGAGGAGATCGTCGACTATTTTCTCCTACCCTGGCCTCATCGTACAGCACTGTTGAGAATATAATTGCGAGAATAAAATACGTGACTTCCCGTTTAAAAATATTATTTTCCGACGGCACGTGATGTATTTCTGGTATGACGTAATTACCGGCCGAGAAATGAAATTTCTAAACCGGAAGTGATTTATTTCCGGTATGACGTCACTCCCGGTTGAAACATGAGATTTCAAAATCTGTAGGTAACGTGCTTCCGATATGACGTCACTTCAGGTCGAGAAGTAAGATTTTCAAACCGGAAGTGATGGGCGCAAAGTTAAAAATTAAACTTCTGATGGTGTTTATTATCTCAATAAATCCAGCCAGTGACCGAAGCGAATGCATTAGAAACATAGGGTTCACGGTTTAGAAGCGATGGTTTCATTAAGGACTTACACCACGATAAATAGGTAAAAACGCTTGCATATGTCGTGGTTATTTTTCTCGGTAAAGGTACCAATTTAATATGTTTAGGGTAGAGGGAGGATATATTAAAAAACATTTGGAAATTTTTTCATTCGAGTGTATTGTTATTATGTATTTTTTTTATCGATCAGCGTAAATATTTTTTTTGAAAGTTCCTTTACGGTGTTCCTGCCCACATGGCATTGAAATATTTCTGAAATGTTCCGAAAATATTTTTTTGAAATATTGAAAATATTTTACCAATATAACAAAATATTTTTTTGCCGGCTCATAAATCTTACATTGAAATGTTTCAAAAATATTTCGCAAAAATGTTTTTGAAACATTGCGCTAACATTTTTTAAAAACAATTTGCCAATATTTGTAAATGTTGGTAAAATATTTATTAGATATGTTTCTGAAATACTCAATATTTTAGTGCTGTAGATATTGTTCATTATTTTTAACATATGTACTGCCTCCAGCACTTCATCTATGAGATTCGTATGAGCCCCTTCAAGAGTGCCAATAACATGTAGTTTCCGCTTTCCGCTTTCCGTTAATATCCGCTTTCAAAATATTTTTTCACCGTTTCAGAAATATTTTAGATTAATAGAATATTTCTGAAATATTTTAGAAATGTTTCGTTGCTATATTTTGTGAGAATATTTGAAAAATTGAAAATATTTCTGAAATGTTTTCGAAATAATGAACAATATCTACAGCCCTGAAATATTAATAATTTCTTGAATATTTCAGAAAGATATCTAATAAATATTTTACCAAAATTAAAAAATATTTCAGAAATATTTTGTAATATTGGTAAAATTTTCAATATAAAAAAAAATATATATTTTCGAAACATTTCAGAAATATTCCCTTGCTATGTTGGTAACACGAAAGCGCTCATAAAAAAGAAGTGTTTGTGGCTTATATTCATTCGCACGCTTTACCGGAGAATCTGACTTCTAGTCCGGAAATCTAATTTTTCGACCGGTAGTGACCGCTTATTGGAAACACGTATTTCTGGTATTACGTCAGTTCCGTATGAATTGCAAAATCCATTTCATATACTATGAAAATAATCTGTCGAAATTATAGCATATGAGAAGGAATTTTGTACGCAAGAGATACCATGTATTCCATTACCATTGTACATACCAAAAAGTACTTGAAGTACGAAGTAGAAAGTATCACCGATTTCAAATATTTTTCGCAGTTAGGTTCATAAAATTAAGAATTATGTAGTCTTAAAAAAACGATGCAATGTACGTGGCTTCCGCATTTAGTACAATTTTTCACATTCCTTTATCAATGAAAAATGTTGGTGATCGCTTTGGCTGTCTCATAAGAAGAAGCACTGCGTCGAATTGTAATAAATAACGAAGCCATGTGTAAATTACTTTACATATTTTTTCGTAATAATAGTATATTATGCCATAAGGGAGGAAAGTGCGTTTTTTCACCGAGTGTCAAGTTTGATGACCGAGCGAAGCGAGGGCAGAAATTCACACGAGGTGAAAATGCACTTCCTCCCTTGTCGCATACGATATTTTTTCCGATTTCGTTAAAATAACCACATTTCTTGCGTTGCAAAATCGTCATCTTCGCCAATGACCGTTACTGACCCGGGAGTAATAGACCGTCCAGCGGGAGTAATGAGCCCTATTACTCCCTAGGGAGTAATGATATTGTACCGCGCATGCGCACATGTTAATAATGATCGGTCAATAATAGCTTATTTTCCACCCGTACAGCACGCAAGGAATGTGGTTACTTTAGCGCAGTCGGGAAAAAAACAATTTCTTTATCTCATAAAATTGAAACGGTTAAAATTGACCGCAAAATTGATAGTAGGAAATTGCTAACTCAAATTTGCGTAATTCGTTGATTGAGGCTATTTTTAATCTATTACTCCCATAATAGCCACGCGCGGCGAAACGGATGCAGTTGGAGCAATATTTGCGACATGTGCATCGCATGTCGAGAATATTGCTCTAACTGCGTCCGTTACGTGGCGCGTGGGTATCAGGGTCACCGCTAATTACAGCTGAAAACAGTTCAAAATTGAAATTTTCATATGGCTTGCTCATAAAACTTGCAAATTGTAATTTTCATATGACTTTCTTAGAAAAGTTGCAAATTTAAATATTCATACGGCTTTCTCATTATGTTCCTTTATTCGCGGAGCTTCCTCTATGATGAAGCCAACAGTACAGAAAATACTTTCTCATAGGGGAAGCTTCGCGAATACAGGAACATTATGAGAAAGAACATTATGAACATTTTAATTTGCAACTTTTACTATTAGCATGACATTCGATTCGTAAAACAACTTAAAGCAAAAATGTTTCGAAAAATGATAAAATTTCAAAATCCCATAAAATTCAAACAGTTAGATCCATTATCACAAAAAAATCCAAACATTGTACAGAGTTAGTCCATTCGCTTGCTAAATTTGGGCTCGATAACTCCAATTTTTACACGGATTAGATCGTTTTTAGTAATTTAAAAAAGCTGTTTGATCAAAATATTATATATATATGTAGTTTTAGGACGTTTGCTCAAAATGTATGCAAGTTAGAGGTACTAGACATTTTTCCAATCGGTCCTCAATCTTCTTGAAAATTGCACTGAACGAAGTGACGTGATCACTCTACTAGTGTACGAAATTTCAATTCGCTGTCTCAAGCCGTTCCTGAGTTATAGTAATTTGAAACGATGCAAATCTGTCACAAACACACACATATACATCCGGACGCCAGTGAAAAATCGCATTTCTCAACGTTTCAGACTATTTTAAGTGCTCCAACATTAAATTTTTTATTTTTTGTTTTTGCGAGAACATATTTTCCTCTACAGGAAGCAAAAAACAACACGTGCAATTCTGATCTAGACAAAAAAGAGTTGCATAGAATTATGATTCTTGTTCTGTTGCATTTTGCGCAAAAGAACTGGTTTGCGATGTGTTTATATGTCGGTGATGCAGATATACAGTTAACCCTGCACGCGAGGCTTCGATCGCTGCTTTAAGTATATACAGCCGTCTGTATATCCCTACTATGCACCGCAACGTACATTGTAAGATTCCCGTTAAAATTATATTTATCCACAAGTTTAGACAGATAGATTTAGATTAGATTTGATTAGATACATTAATAGAAACTGGATGTAGGCTACTCGCCGAGTGTCTGTAATGCGAGCGTGTACTCAAAAAGTACTGCTTGTATTTAGTACGTGAAATCGTAATAGAACGGACTTGAATTACTAAGAAGTACTTGTGTACTTGAAGTACGCTCTGAATTACTTGTGTACTTGAGCCCAACTCTCATTCATTATGTTGATACCCCACATAGCACGGAAATATTTCTGAAATGTTTTCAAAATATATTTTTTTTATATTGTAAACATTTCAAAATATTTCTGAAATATTTTTAAAACATTTTGATACTATTTTTTTTGTCCATTCATAAATAGTACATTGAAATGTTTCATAAATATTCTTTGGAACATTTCGCTAAAATGTTTTTGGATATCATTCTCAATATCGTTCAGTACACACTTACTTATATTCGCTTTCAAAATATTTGTTCACCGTTTCAAAAATATTTCAGATGTATGAAAGATGAAGTATATTTCTGAAATATTTAAGAAATGTTTCGTTGCAAGATTGTTTAAAAATATTATTTCCATAATATTTCAGAAATATTTGGGAATATTTGAAAGATTGAAAACATTTCTGAAATGTTTTCAAAATGTTCTGTGCCATATGGGACCGTTGTTCCCCGTTCTCCGTACTTCTCCTGGCGCATATGTATTATATTTGCTCGTTTTGTAGAATAACTCGCGTAGCTCAAAATATTGTTCATTGAAAAAAATGCGAAAGAAAACAAGAATAAAATATTATTTAGTAAGAAGCCAACAAACAAGGCGAATGACGCAAATGAACCGAGTGAGACACAATAAATGAACTATTTTACAATAGTCGGTAATTCCGCAATCATATAACACACAATCTGAGCGTAGAGGTTCTGTTATTGTATGCAACTCGTAAACGTAATGATAAGGCTCATTGAATTTCAGCTGAGATAATTGCTCGAATGCGAGTAATTGAATGCGAATTATGTGGCGACAAAGTGTATAAAAATCCCCCTCATTATATCTATAAATTTATATTCTCGGGTATATACCAGATAAATTACGTCGGGGAAATCGATTGCGAATAAAAAAAGTACATATATATATATATATATATATATATATATATATATATATATATATATATATATA